>OY757925.1:92137319-92358112 GCA_963585895.1 Sepioteuthis lessoniana | reverse complement strand
CATGGATACAAAGAAATATGGTCTTGTTACCATGAAGAATTTTTACAAAGTGCTAGCTGAACATCAAAATTTGAAAATATGCATGAAAAAATGTGAGAACTATAAATTAAATTGTGACTAATGTAAATAGCTCTGTAGTGAGCATAACATTTTTTCTATGTATGCATACATTCTATTTTCTTTTGTCTCTAAAAGATAAACAGGTCAGTTTTCTTAAAAACATCTTTAATTTCTTCTTTAGAAAGACAAATTCCAATAATTAATCAAGAATTCTTTCAGACCATAATCTTCAAATGTTGGTAAATGAAAAACAACCAAATCATTATTACTTCATATTTTAATGCCCACACACTTTCTATAACATTCCATAACAATTCTTTCTTTAATTTTTCCTTCCTTAAACCTCTTTTCACGTTTTACTATTTCTTTTATATATTAAATAGAATATCATATAGGTAGAATATACACAACAATTTATGTTCATTCATTATTTTCTAGTTTCTTTTTCTATGAACAAAGCATCTAATAATTAATATAAACTTTTATATGGTTCATAACAAATCTATAATGAACTGAAAATCTTTTATATTATGATATATATATATATATATATATATATATATACTACTTGGGAGATTCAAAAGTTTTGTAATATTTTGGCAATGTTAGGCATAATTTGGCAAATCCAGATACTTTTGCCAAAGTTGTGAAGGCGATGAACAACACTGGACAGAGATGCCAAGCTCACCTGATACCCTCCAAGTGCTACTTGCTGGATTTGCCTCAATGGCTTAGGAGCACAGCCTTGGAATCCATGGTCATAGGCCTACCTGACTTTGCCTTATCATCAGGGTTCTTGCAAGCCAAACAAAATTTCTTGAAGAACCATCTGCCTATAGTACTGTGATCAACTGAGTCTTCACCACTCACACAACAAATGTTTTTCATTGTTTCCATGGCATTTTGACCCAGTTTGAACTCATAAAGTCTAAGTTCCTAAATTAGATTAGATTGCGTGTTCATTTGTATGGCTTTTCAAATCACACATGAAATGAACCAATGCACACGTGTCAGTGCATCAACTACTACATTACTACCACACACCCTTTAACTGCTTTGGTCATGTGATATATGGATTGTAAACTTGTACATACCATAATATTACCAAACTTTTAACTCACACTAATAATTCATTTTTTGATTTAAAAAAAAGCATTTAATAATTAATATAAACACAATAAGTTATAAATCTATAATAAACTGTAAATCTTTTACTTTATATATATATATATATATATATATATATATACATTGTATAAAATGTCCAATTAAGTAGAAGAATTATACAAGATTTGTCACTTGAAATATTATCAATTTCAGCCAGTGAGATTTTTATTTCAAATTTCTGTGTTACTGCCTGTTGCTTGAAATTTCTGCTGAACTGAACTTTTTATCATTGGAAATTCTTTCTAGACGAATACATAATCCTGATGTTCTGATTACAAGTCAAAAATATTTGATATTTACATTGTAAGGTCAAGTCCCCAGATATATTCTACCATAAGATAATATATAAGACGGCCTCCATAATGGCATTTGGAATGTTCGAGTCTGACCTTTTTTTTCTTCATCTTATTGCCAAAGATGTTGCAATGCAGTACATGGGTTGACTGGAGTTCTATATTGATGTGTAGCATATTAAGACTCCAGGTGTGTTAGGCAGATTTTCTTTTTCTATGATTATTTCAAATGATTATGGAATCACAATCAAAGATAAGACAACATTGGTGAAGGATACAACAAAAAGATACAACATTTATTTGGAACAGAGAGAAATATAATATATATTTTTGAGAGGAGAGAGTGTAAGAAAAAAATGTTTGTAGTTGTTGTCTTGTCCAGCTGTTTCATTTTCACTATCTCTTTTTAAGGAAGAAAGGAGGAAAGACCACATGTATAGCATATCCAAACTCCTCAGCAAGCAATCCTGTGGAAGGTCCCTGACTCAAAAATAGCTGTAGTCTCCTGCATATATGAGAGGTGACTCTTCCTATTCATTAGAGTTAAGCTCCTCAATTAAATCTCCTGACAAAGACAATTGCAAAGGACATTACCCATTTATTTTAGAGCACATACACTAGAAAACATCAAAGGCTTATTATACCATTGTCTCTCAGATGCCACCTGGACTATTATATATTAAAGAAAATTGAGTTATGATTTTGTTTATTTTTACTCCTTCATTGTAAGAGAAAAGACTAAGTAGAGAGGGAGTGATGAATAGATTGATGGATTTTCATATGACTATTTTTTACTATATATATATATATATATAAAAGAAAATATGTAAAAGTATATATATATATATATATATGGTTCAATGATCACATAGGCAAAAAAACTGTTACAAGCAACTAATGTAGATATATATGCACTATCACTGATATCAAGCACAAATCATTTGTAAATAGAGGAAACGAGATTATCAATTATTATATATATATATATATATATTCATATATCACCATCAAGTCAAGTTGACCAAACAGAGTTCCCTGACTCACTCACTATCCATCCCTATCATTCATCACACCAGCCAGGTCTTCCATGTTGCATCCTGTGTCCATACAGAGCTGATGTAAGTAAATATATTACTGGTTGGCCAAAACTGGTATGTCTATGTGCAGGAGTCCATAAGAGAATACCACTTATGAGTTTGTCCTTGCTTCTCTTGCAGTGCCTCATATGTCTTGTTTGTCTTACTTGAATGGTTTCTGAGATAGAAAGCAGGTGGCCATACAGCCATAGTTTTATGGGGTGCTACTTCCAGGACTTGTTCAAGACAGCATGCAACATTCGTGTATAATTCCTATCTAGCATTTTTTCTCACTGTGTTTTGGTTAGAGTCCATGTGGTGCCTCCATACAGTAGTATGGACACAGCTACAGCTTGAAGAAATCCTATTTCTTTTATTGAGTAAGGATGCCTTTTTTAAGTTAATATTGTTTTTCTTCATAACTACAAGTGAATCCCAAGGGATTCTAAATTTGGCTCTTTTTACGGTTGGTATGCACTCTGCTGTTGCTTAGATGTAGGTGGTGACAAGTTTTAGCATTTGTCATTCAGAGTATATGTTTCAGATGTCTCTTGAAGAGTATTAATTTTTTCTTACAGTTATTATGTATTTATTGCTCATATCTCTATTGGTAAGTGAGGACCAGTTGTAATATGTGGTTTTGACTGTTTGTTTCTTATTTCTGATTCAGGTGTATCTTTACTGAAACAATTCTGTGATCTGAAGATACTCCTTCAAAATATTGTTATATAATTAAGGAATGATTTTTTTTTATATTAATCATTTTTTCTTAATTATATTTTATCATTCAGTTTGGTTGGGCTTTGAATTATTCTGGTTAAGAGTCCAGGTGTATAGTCAATTGGTGCAGTTTACGCTCACACACAAAGGATATGACAATCACCATTGTCATAATAAACCCCCAGACAGGAAATGAGGCTGGAGTGTGGATGACGTCATGCCTGGAAGAGATGGTCCTGAGAATTTGAGGATTTTGAAAAAGAATCAGTTGAGAAGTTGAGATTGGACCATGGAGGCAGAGAGTTGAGTGTTCTGCCATTGAGGCATAGAGTTGGATTTTGAGCGTTGAAAGATGTTGTTGGGATTTTCAGATCTCTACTGACAAAGATCTTAAACATCACAAGACGTGCCCCGCATTGGTGGAGTCAGATAGTATGATCAGCATAGTAAGAATTGTGTCTCTCTCCTCATGTCAAAGTCAAGAAATTAATAAACCGTTCAGACCTGAAACAACAGAGTCCGCCTGTTTTCGTATCTGTATCTCTATTATCATGTATGGACATCACCAAATTATACAACAAAATGAGTAAGCCTCACTGTTCAGAATGCTATTTATCCACTTCTTGTTTATGATATAATCTAGCTGTACTTTAAAGCTGTTTAGGTAAAAGTAGGTTCATAATTTTCCCTCCTTTTTTGGAATTTAGTGTTAAGGCATGAAAGACTGTTTTTGAGTGAACAATCTACTTGATATTCACTATTTCTATTTGATAAGTAGCATAAGTAAAATTTATTATTCTCATTTTTGCTTATTTGAGTATCTATATCTCCACCAATGATTAGAATTTTATGTTTGGGAACGTGTCAAACAAGGCAAGATAGCCCATTGTAGAAGGTGATGATATCCATTTTATCACTGGCATTTGTGGGACAGTAGCAAGAGATGATCATCCTGTAGGAGTTGCCATAAAATATAGCATACACTATTAACAGTGGAGTTGTCCTGATGCTATTTAGTGATTTTAAGGTGTGAAGATTAAGAAGCATTCCTCCACCTCCTGTAGCAATATTGACTGAGTTTTTCCATGCAGATGCTGAGACAAATGTCAAACTATTATTGGTATCATGGCATTTTATTTCTAGTTCCCTATGGTAAAATGTCTACGTTCTTGCATGCATGTTAATATATTAACAATGTTTTTTTCATTTAAGTGTTGGATTTGGGCTCTGCTGCTGATTTTTCAAACACTAGGGCAAGAGCTCCAGCCTCGGCAGGATGTGCCCCTTGTTTACCCACATGAAGGGTGATGCAGTTTGGATTAAAGTCATGGTAATCTTTCATTAGCGGTTGTTATTTTCACATCAATAGACACCACCCTTAAAAATGAGTAGCAGTAGTTTCTTTACTGAACTATTTGATCTTGATTATTAAACTATGAGGTTCTTCCACTCAACATCTGATGAAGCTTGCCGTTGACCCAACTTTGGATTTATCTCCCTTGCTTCATATCTACTATGCTGCATCCCATGATTCCTATTGTTATATGTTTGTGTGGCTCACAAAATACTCTCCATTCTCTGAGACTGTTTCCCAGTGACAAGCGAGGGCAGGATATCTGAGTGGTTATGCAGGTGAATATATGTATGCATGAAAATGTATAGAAATGAAAAAAAACACCAAATCTCCCAAGGATGTTTTCATCTACTATAGGCAGGGTAATGAGCATATGGAAATCTGATCTCAGTGATAAAATAAAACAGGAACTCTTTCAAGCAGTAGTTGTGTCCATACTACTGTATGGCTGCACTAGTTGGACTCTTGTCAAATGCTTGAAGTAAAAGCTAGATCAAATCCTGGAAGCAGCACCCTACAAAACAACAGTTGAACAGCCACTTACCTCCTATCTCACAAATCATCCAAATACAATGAACAAGATGAGCTGGTGAAGTAAAGATGAACTCATAAGTGATATTCTCCTGTGGATTCCTAAACATGGACATAACTGTGTTGTTGGCTAACCATCAAAAACTTACATTCATCAGCTCTGTGCAGAGACTGGATGCTGTTTCAAGGACTTGCCAAGAGTGATGGCTGATAGGTATGAATAGCATGAGAAGAACAAGAGAATCCATATAGTCTGCATTCATTGGTGACAATGATAATTTTGATGACTATGATCATGATGAGATTTTCATCAAAGTTGAAAAGAGAAAATTACTTCAGAACTAAAAAGGAATCAACACAACAAAAATTTGGTAACAAATTGTTCAACATTTTTGTTCACACATCATTTTCTTAAAAAATTATGGACAGAAAATATTTTTTTAAATAATTCTAAAAAAATGTTAAAATTCAGATAGAAATAAAATTTCATAAGAAATAGAAATACTTTAAAATGTATCTTTCGCATTAAAAACCAAAAAATAAACCAGAGAATTGGAAATGATGTTCTAAATTCAAAAATATGAAATGATTAGATGAGACACAATGGATAACAATGCAGGAAATAACTTTAGTGAAATATCATCTCATTTGAACCAATTATGATTGCTAACAGCCACTATTTTGCTAAAAGAAACAGAAGGAAAATAAATTGTCTGATTTGAGGTTAGAGCACTAGACTGAGAGCTTTGAGATTGTTTGTTCGATTCTTTCTATTCTTGTCTGTTTAGTTCAGTTATGGAACTGGAATCTATTCAGCTCAATGAAGATGTGAGTGGCAGAATGGTTATTTGCAGAGAAATGGAATCGCCCTGCTGAGTTCAAATTCTGGTTGAGCATTTTCCCATTTACTTTGCACTAATATCGATGGGAAAAATATGAAATCATTTTTCCCCTTTTCAATGGTGGAAATAGTTGAAAAATAATCCTCACTTGGACACATTCTCTAAAAGTATCTTGGTCAGCATATGAACTTTTCAACCAACTATCCTACATCCCTATTTTACTTTAAAATACCTAATAATTCAAAGGTTAAGGATAAAGGAAGCTGTGAAGAGCCATGATCACTTGGGTCTTGAAAGGATATGGCACTTTTCATGGCATTCCATCTCAGTGAATTAGCTCTTGTTAGTCTCAGAATATATGGAAAAATAAAAGTGATTAATTCTGCAGACTTTTTCTCTCGATGTTTATGATATGAAGAAGAGACAGAGCTAAATAAACAATTACATAATGATGATGATGATGATAGTGGTGGTGGTGGTGAGAAAAGACAGGCAAGAAGAGAATTGCAATTAGCAGGTTTGGATATTAACACAGACTTAACAAAAGAATTATATATCGAAGAAGTCTGGATCAAATTATTTTTTTCAAGTTGTAAAAACAAAATAGGTTTATTAATTGGTTTATAAGAATCAGAACAAAAAGTAAAAGCAATAACAAAAATAATAGGAAAAAAGAAAAATAGATTCCTCTAAAATAATATTAGACTTATTTGTGGCATAATGGTCAATGGTGGAGGTAATGAAAATGTAAACCAAAGTTCGAACAGTGGCTAGGACAGTTTACATTCACTTTTTACTACTTTCTTTGGGAAAAGCATAATTCTCGTTCTTCTTCTTAGATATGAGTAAAATAACAGTCAAAGTCTTTTAACCTTTGATAAGGTTGGTTACTTTTTCAGTATGTTGCTGGGTTATTTAATCCCAAGTCAGCCTTTTTTTTTTACAAGCAATTATATGGTTTCAAGTAACTTATGATGATTCATAAACAGTTATAACTTTGAATGACTATTCTTCATACAAATAATTTGTACACAAAAAATGGTACTTGATGCCTTCTTGCTTAACACTCAGAATTATATGGTATGGATCAAGGGTAAGTGGAACCTCAGTGTAGTAGCTATTGTAAAGGAAGGCTTTGGTCACTCTCGACTATGGTCAGCCAATTTACTTACTTAACTTATATGATTTCAAGTAATAAATAATAATCATAATCTTTTGTAAACAATTAGAGCTTAAGTAATTAATTCTGATATGAATAATTTGCAGACATTCATATGGTTTCAAATACTCCTACAGAGTACTAATAATTCGTAGATAGTTTCAAGTATTCTCATCTAATACCAACAATTTCATCTTTGAAAAGGCAGTCCATTTAAGACAATCAAGGTCAGACCGAAGTTTGTTTGTTGCTGCTAGTACCATATAATCCAATACATGTTGAATGCTACTTGATGAGGAGATGGGCACTATCAATTGCCCTGTGAGATGCCATAAAAATGAATTGTTCAGTATGGCATTCATATCCAAAATAATATTAATGCTTTCGTTCCAACAGCATCATATTTTTTATCATATAAGTTTAGGAAAATTAAAAGCCACATAAGTCAAAACTGTATTGACAAAAAAATCCACAATACTAAGCAAATCAATAAAAAATTGTTTTAGAAGAAACAATTTTAAACAATGTTTTTTACTTGTTTGTTTGCAAAATAATCTTAATTGCATGAAAACATTTCGAAATATAGCCCAGTCAGCTGGAGTAGGAGGATATACTGACTGCATCTCTGCAATTTCCCGGATATGTCATTAGACTATCTGATGGTGAGGCTCCAGTCTTGGAGCTAAGGGGAATTTTCATTGCCATTTCTCTCTGGTCACCTCTGACCCAAAGTAGTAGCACCTGATAGGGTCCTATCTATGGGTCAAATAGAATGGTTTGACATTTAAATTGTGTGCAAACAATGACTTACGCTAAATTGAATTGTTAGATATAGAACTGTCTGGTCGTTAAATATGTAAAACCATATAGGAGGCTTCACTTTCTGAGTGTCCCTCATAAAATAAATAGGAGGCCTCACTTTCTGAGTGTCCCTCATAAAATAGCAAAGAAAAATCTAACTTTTTCACTTTTTGCAAAGAAACAATCTATTTGTTACTGCACCAATACAACACTTATTGCACATCCATTAAATTCTTATCTTAAACCCAGCAGAGTATGTAGTTACTTAACCCTTCTGCCACAAGAAGGGCATGACAAAAGGTAAATTTCTAAGCAGACTAAAGTTGGCTTGAATTTAGACTTTTCTTGTCCTAACCCAGTGTTCTAACTATTTATGCCTAGCTAGAGAGAGAATAGATAGATTCATGCCTTCCCAAAGGACATTAGCACAAACATACAAAGTCTCAGCTAGGAATGAACTCAGGTTCAAATACAGAATTGTAATTTGAATTTCTTTTAGGCTCATCAAAGTATCCAATGAAGTATATGTGTGTTCTGGTAAAGTATTTTCAAGAGTTTTCAATGAAGTTATATGTGTCCTGTTAAAGGTTTCTAATGATGTTATCATTCTATATTTTAATGGTTGGTTGGTTGTAATGTGTGTGAACAGCTTGTAATAACAGTATTTGAAGTTTGTCAATGAAAAAGGTAATTGTTTAATTAACAGCCAACATTTAATAACAACAAGTAGTTAAAAAAAACCTACATCATTTTATCACAAACAAGATTCCATTTTAACATAGAATGCAAGACAAATAAATGCAGCATGCTAACAAAGAATTTTGAAATGGTAAAACAAATTTGTGACTCGATAAGTAAAAAAGAAAACAAATTTGTGACTAGGTAAGTAAAAAAGAACATCCAAGAAAAGTATGTATTTTCCAAATCCCTCAGGCATAGGTCGGATGTGACAAAAAGTCAATCTTTTATCAGAGTAAAGCATGTTTGAATTCATTGTTATCCTTCTTCAAGACAGGTTACCTAATCAAGTTTAAAGACCCCAGTCTGCTCTTCTATTTACCCATTGATGGAAAGGGGAAATCCATCTTTTTTGGGGGAATTCATGTGTTTCACAAAGCATTAAATAATAAATATAAACAGCCTCATTCAGGATTTGAATTCAGGTCATCAATTCTATTTCCTACAACAATAACCCCAATACTTGAGTACACATTAGTTTTTATGGGGGTCAATTTGAAATGGCCAAATAAAGTAATTTCATATATATAACTCAGGTCATCAATTCTATTTCCTACAACAATAACCCCCATACTTGAGTACACATTAGTTTTTATGTGGGTCAATACGAAATGGCCAAATAAAGTAATTTCATATATAATTTGAAAAAGTAAGCTTTTAGAAAAGTAGAATGGTCTAACAAAAAGACAATGATAGAGAATTGCTATTTGGCTTCATTTCTTACTCAATGACACTAAATTACATAAAATGGTTAGTTTTCAGTTTTGGAGCTCAGCAGAGTGTGAAGTCACTTCCAAGTCCATTCAGACTCAGAGTGGTAGTACCTATTAGGGTCACATCTCTCAGTTAAATAAATCTGTTTGAATAATTTTGAACAACATTAGTACATTCCTTCTTAAAATATTTACCAATATTATTTTTGTTTAACAAGCACTTTTTTTCTGCATTTTTAAGCCTAAAACTTAGAGGTACAAATTTATATACAAGAACTAAATATGAACTTTTTATCCGGTTATGTTGATCCCCATATTTAGGATAATATGTGTAACAAACAGTTTTTTCTGTTTTATGCTACTACAGAGAAATCACCACAAGAATGTGTGTTTGTTTATATTTTTTCTCCTTGTGTAAACTTATTTTTGCCACAAGCTTCTTGCATTTTGTGTGAATATGTCTGTTTGCTTGCTCTAAAGATTGTGTTAATCTTTTGTTTCAAAACATTAGTAAACTCTATGAAGTTTTATTTTTAGTATATACGAACTGAATAAAAAGTTGTACAAATGTTAAATTTTGCTGTTACAAATTCTAAAAAGTCAGTGAGTATAATATACAAGATATGTTTTCAGTTTAAGAGTGCATTCAGAATTTCATGGTCTAAATCAAGGCTGCATGTGATTCATGGATGCATATTATATACTAATAATTATGGTATATTGTAATTAAGTGTGGAATGTTTACCAATTTAAAAGCCCCCCTCATACATGGATATCTCTACGCATCTTCAATTAGTATGTAGTCTGCAAATGTTGGTGTGACTTTTCTTATACAAAAAAGTACAGATGTTGTAGTAAAGACTTTGTCTAGCATCCAATTTGTAAATATTTTTACCATCTGGTTCTGAAATCTGTTTCTTTAATTGTTTTATTTCACTTGCATAAATTGATTTATACAAATTAAGTGTCTATAATTGGATAGACATTCACTGTATTTATTCTTTTGACATGGCAAATCTCACTATGTACAAAATTATGATATTTGTACACAAGCCAGAAGACTGGATAAAACTATAAAAATCTATCTGTTCACTATGCCAGCAAGACTTTCTTTATGAAAACAAACATTATTTATATATTATTTGTATGGTCTGTATATTTCACAAATGTCCATTCTACATATCATTTATATGATCTGTTCTATATGGTCTGTATGTTGCACCAATATCTGATCTATATATCATTTATATGGTCTATTCTATATGTTTGATATGTAGCATAAATATCTATTCAACATAATATTTATATGGTCTGATCTAAATGGTCTGTATGTTGCATAAATATCTGTTCAAAATATTTATATGGTCTGTTCTATATTAATATTTAATAGATACACAATAAACATTCAAGAAATATTAACAAGAATACACAAACATGTCCCAACAGATAAAATATGCGCATATTGTCCCAGGGACAAACAGTATATGTAAGGGTTGCAAAAATGATAAAAGTTATGTAGGTTTTCTGTTTCAATGACAAGGTGAGAGACAATACTCATTGCCAGGTGGTGAAACAATGTCTCTAATGTTTAACAAAGATAAACAGGCTTGTCTTAACTGTTCGAAGAATAGATACAGGGAACACATCTTTCAAAAAATGAGGATGAAAGAGGACAAGAAGGATTCAGAGATCTTATGTGATCATGAGACAACCAAAGGAGAAGCGCCACCCAAAAAAGACTTGTCTTAACTTTTCAAAGAACAAACATAGGAAAGACATCTTATTTATTCCAAAAATGAGGATGAAAGAGCAGAGGAAGGATTCTGGGATCCTATGTGACTATGAGACAGCCCATAACCCCACAAAAATCAAAGGGACACAATTATTCATTTTCTCCCTAAGATGATTCTTTCTACTAATCAATCAATTGATATGTAACTTTTTTGAATTTTTGGAATGATCGATTCAGTGAAGCAAATTCAAATATAAATGAGACAATTTCATGTATGAATGAACTCTAATATATTCAATGAATAACAAGTACACTTTTTTTCAAAGACTTTGTACTCATTCCAATTTATTTTGTCTGTTGTTTTTTGTTGTTTCATAAATAAAATATATTTGTACTAAAGATTTATTGAACTGTATAATATAGGTTTTATAACAAACATTAAATATTTTGTAATCTGAGGATCTAAAAAAGGGATGTATTTCTTTAATCAAGAAAAAACAAAAATAATAGCTTATAGAATACACATTTTTTTAGCCTTAAAATAATCAACCCCAAAAACATATATAAGAACATTCTAGAAATTTCAGATCAAAATTGCATTAACATTGAAATTACATTTTTTATATTTTCAACTAATCAGCTAAAATCCCAAAATAAGAACATTCTAGTAAATCCGGCTCAGAAACTAATTAACAGAAAATTTTTATGCTCTAAAACAAATAAGTAAATATATGAATCTGATTGGTCAAGAAATGTCTGCACGCTTGAATTTTAGGACCCGCAATAAAACTATTTTTTGATCCACTTAAGTGACCCCAAAAAGTATAAATAACAAAGAATTTAATCAACCAGGTCATTCATTCCTTCCTCTACCAAAAAGACTTTCCACTACAAGAGGTCATGAATGGACAGCAGAGAGACACACCATAAGACTCAAAGGGAAAAGGCATGCAACCTTCTTTTACTAATGCGACACGTTATCGCCAAGATCATAAGAAAACGCACGTGAGGACTTAAGAAAACAAAGACCCATACTTACGGTCCATCACTTATATACACACACACATACCCATGTATGTAAGTAAAGCCAAAATTTTTATCCTCCTTACTTCGGCCAACTATGGACCCATTTATTTGATAGACTTTACTAACATGTAAACACACACGGGCAAACAATCCTATTTTCATTTAACTGGCCATAACTTTATTTTCTACAAAGGCCACTCCCACATAACATGAACATTGTATTTCTAATTATTTTTATCCTGTTTTTTATGATTATTAAATTGTTTGTTTCTTAATGTTTGTTGTTGTCATATTCCATTTGTTTACATGCTTGTAAAATTTGTGTTATATTTATAGATGAACTAAACATGAAAGTAACTCTCCTGTAAATCACAGAAGCAACCCACAGTAACTTACTCACTACACATTGGAGAGTAACATATCCACTAAACAATTACATGTACCCACAACAAGATTTATTGAACATAATCAAAATATATGGACTCAATGTCTAAGTGTACAGACCAAGGATGATCCATACAGCAAGCAGTGGTTTTCAGTTGTTGATCTCAGAGAGAAGATGGACACTGATGAACTGTGATAGATGAACTTAATGTAAAATTTCCTTATAAGTCAACAATATTTCATTTAGTCGAGACTAGGAATTTATAAGATCAAAATAGCTCTGAACTGCTATTTTTGTTAACAGCCAAAGATGTCTAAATGTTTAACTCACTCATCTAGAAAACCTCTTAGAAAACCTCTGCAAATTATGCTGTCTACAACTACTGTTTTCAGATGTATAATGAAATTAAAATACTTGAAATAAGAGTTGTCAAAAAGATGGCCACACTTAGTACTTTTCATATATATTTTATTCATGCACACAGGAATATATTTTATTATACATTAGAAAATAGAAATATGAGCAGTTCATCAATACACACTCTTCTGAATTTAAAGTTGATCATTGGTATAATGGTTAGAGTATTCGCCAATGGTCAGGGAGACCAGGGTTCAGTCCCAGGTCGAGTCATGCCAAAGACTTAAAATATGGTACTTGATACCTCCTTGCTTATCACTCATCATTATAAGATATGGATCAAGAGTGAGTGGAGCAATCCAGGAAAAGGAGTAGTGCCCTCTTCTACACCTCAGTGTAGTAGTTATTGAAAAGGGAGCCTTTGAGTTGCCCTCAACTACAGTTGGCCAACTTACGTATATATAACTCTAAAATAGGTTGATTTTACTTGGGTGAGTCAAAGTTTTTGCAATATTTTAGTAAAGTAAGGCACAGTTTGGCAGCTCTGAATGCTTTTGCCAAAGTTGTGACAATGACGAAACAGACTGGATGGTGAAATGCTGAGCTCCTCTGATACTCTCTGATTGCTATTTGCTTGATGGCTGGGAGCATAGCCTTGGAAACTACTGTTTGAAGCCTAGTTGATTTTGCCTGATCATCAAGGATCTTGAAATTTAAGCAAACTTTCTTGAACCATCAAGTTAGTGATCAACTTTACCATTCACACAGTAAATGTTTTTAGTTGCTTCTGTCACATTATGAGCCACTTCAAATTCATAAAGCATAAGTTTCCAAAGAAGAACATGTTGCACATTCATATGTGTGGCTTTGAAATCATACACAAATTAAATTAGTTTACAACACGTCAGCATACCAACTACCATGATGCTACCAGTCACAACAGGTACCTTTCACGGTCACGTGATATGAACACTGCAAACTAGTATATACCAACTACCATGATACTACCAACCACAACAGGTACCTTTCATGGTCGTGTGATATGAACACTACAAACTAGTATATACCAACTACCATGATACTACCACTCACAACAGGTACCTTTCACAGTCACGTGATATGAACACTACAAACTAGTATATACCAACTACCATGATACTATCAACCACAACAGGTATCTTTCTCAGTCACATGATATGAACACTGCAAACTAGTATATACTAACTACCATGGTACTACCAACCACAACAGGTACCTTTCAGGGTCACGTGATATGAACACTGCAAACTAGTATATACCAACTACCATGATACTACCAACCACAACAGGTACCTTTCACGGTCACATGATATGAACACTGCAAACTAGTATATACCAGCCACCATGATACTACCAACCACAACAGGTACCTTTCATGGTCATGTGATATGAACACTGCAAACTAGTATATACCAAAATATTGTAAAACTTTTGACTGACCTTAGTAATATATTAATATTCATTGTAAGGGAAGTCTCCATTGCAGAATGTCAAGGTTGATATTCGATTAAACAATGAAACCAAAACTAATAATTCACCATTCATCATTCTTTTCATACATGAAAAATCATCATTTTCCTGTTTTAACTTTTTTGTGCAATTAGAATATAAAATTTTCTTCAATTTTGTAGTTAATTGTCAAATACAAAATCTTGAAAATTATTCTTCCATTTTCATCTACCAAATACTTCTGCTACTGCATTACAGGAAAATTTAACTGCTACATTATTTTCAAATTTATTCTCTATTAAAGCAAAATATTCATAAATCAGTCATTTTTGAAATATGATTCTCATTAGTAAATGATCAGATCATCTTAAAAAGGGAAAGAAATGATGATCTTCCCAGTTCAACTTGATGAATGGATCAAATTGCTTCTTCTTTGCACAATGAACTGGAATTAACTTCTGATTTTATTCAATGGATTTGATTACAAAGATGATAAAAATAAATTTTCAACTCATTTTTACGTTTGTCTATAAAAAGAGATTCTTTAAAAAGTACATTTATTATATTAGGGCACATTAAATGTATTTTCATTTTATTCTACAAAATTTAACTCCAAAGTTTATTTCACATATACAATTCTTTTTGGTTTTATATAAAAGGATTTTTTAGCTCTACACATTGAGTGTTGATGTATTTTTAATCCCAAATTAATTATACATCAATAGCCATTGACATTGAGCACTCAAATTGGATGCTCCAACCCCTTGAATTTCCACCTTGGATTATATAAATATATATATATATATATTAAAAAAATATTGAATATTCATATTTACCAACCCCTCCACTCGTGCAGGATATGACACAAGGTCAATTTCTAAGCGGAGTTTAACAGGTTCGAATTCAGAGTTTTTCCTTCTCCTAGACTAGTTGCCTCACCAAGGCTGAAGAACCCAGTCTGCCCTACTCATATTTACTATTTACCCGTAGCTGGAGGGAGAATAATTAGATTCATACCTTTCCCAAGGGTATTAGTGCTATGTGAAATGCAATCAGTCTTGTCCAGGATTTGAACTAGTGTCACTGTGTCCATTTCCTACGACGATAACCATTACACCACAGTCACCTCCAAATATTGAATATTAAAACTCCCAGAAATTTCCCTATTATTCAAGTTTCATGAATGTCAATCAGCAAAATGAATAGAATTATAGACAGTAAAATGAATGATGGCCAACAGAATTTTATTTTATGAATGTTATTACAAAGTTCATAAAAGTAAACTTTTAACCCACTTTTACATAAAGTAAAGTTGGCAACCATAGCCGAGGGTGACCTGAAGGCTCCTTTTTCGATAGCTACGACACCAAGTTGTAAGGTAGGGCACTATTCTTTCCCCTGGATTGCTTCACTTTATCCTTGATACATACC
Source organism: Sepioteuthis lessoniana (assembly GCA_963585895.1). NCBI lineage: Eukaryota > Metazoa > Mollusca > Cephalopoda > Myopsida > Loliginidae > Sepioteuthis > Sepioteuthis lessoniana. The sequence continues at coordinate 92,342,239 of OY757925.1, read as the reverse complement.
TTATAATGCTGAGTGCTAAGCAAGAAGGTATCAAGTACCATCATATTATCAATATGATTCAACAATTACTTTTATTTTAGATGTTACAATACCAAATACAAATTTTGAGTTCTGAAAATTTTGATGCATTATTTTGTAGAGCTTCAACTCTGCTGAAAGTTCTTTCTGAATTCCAGAAATAGAAGGGAAGGAAAGAACATTTGACTAAACTGATTTAAGTATTTTAAAGATGTGGATTATTTTCTTGAAATAAAGGCAAAAACTGGATGAGAATCATTTACCAGTGATGATGTTTAAAAACAAAAAGTAAATGGGAACAACCAACAATGGAAAACTTTTACAATTTTCAAACAAACATGTAAAAAACTAATAACAACATTCAACTTGTTCTGAATTCTTGATTGATTTAAAAATAAAAAATTACTTGGGTGAGTCAAAAATTTTGCAATACTTGGGTAACATGAGGCACAATTTGGCAGCTGTATATGCTTTTGGCAAGGTGATGAAGATGACAAACCACTCTGGACTGTGTAGATGCTGAACTTATCTAATATTCTGCATGTGCTACTCACCAGATTTGCATTTATGGTTTGAAGAATGGCTTCAGAATTCCCCATTTTAGGCCTACCTGACTTTGTCTGATTATTGAGATTCTTGCAACCTGAATGAAATTACTTCAACCATCTGATTACAGTACCACACCTTTATCTTTTACACAAAAAATGTTTTGGTTGCTTCCACTGTGTTATTATTGCCCAGTTCGAATTCATAAAGTATAAGTACCTTGTACTGCTTAAATCATGTGATATATGTACTGCAAACTAGCATTTACTAAAACATTGCAAAACTTTTGACTCATTCTTGTATTTTTGATACATCCTAATAAAATGTGGAAAGTGTTCTCCACAGTTCCTTTTTACCTGTAACCTGACTGAAACAGTAGAATGCTTTTCCATTGTTTTGAATTCAGAGTTGTCTTTTTCCTGGACAAATGTTACAGATCCCAGCAGCACAACTAGTAGAGGAGATATGTGGATTCATTCCTTTCTCAAGATCAAACTACCTCACCCAGAATTTGAACTCTGTTCCCGAATTACATTCTCCTTGTTGATAAACATTAGTCCACCAGTAATTCCACCCTAATAGATTCTTTTCTGTTTGTTTCTACTATTATTTAGAGTTATGCAATTTTTTTCTGCGACTAAAGAATTTTGATTGTTCAATAATTGTGAAATGATTTGTATAAGATTTTTCCATTTGATGATTTATTTAGATTTTCTTTTTTGCTTTAATAAAAGTTGAAAGTCTAGAAAATTTATTCATTATCAAAGTTTTCATTCTACATCTTGTTTGTATGGACTTCAAGTTTCAACAAGATGGATTTCCAATAAGAGGAAAAAAACACATAAATGATATTGTTTAACCTTTTATTCATTTTCTTTTCAAAAGAAGAGATGGCTGACATTTTTTTACAAAACCTGATTACAGAAGAAATATGACTTCAAAATTTGATGGAGTATTTATTTATTTTATATAATACTTAGTTCATTTAATCATTAAATAAATATCTAAATTTCAAATATCTTTTAGATATATAAAATATTTGAATTTTAAATAAATAAATACTTCATGATATTAAGATTTCCAAGTCATATCTTTTCCATTCTATCAGATATTATTGTACAATTACCATATCTATAAAAATTATTTCTCCCAATTGGTTCAATGATTTCCACAAATATTAAGAAATTTTGAAAAAATAAACAAACTAAATGGTTTAGAGTAAGTATCTGTAATTGATATGTATTTTATGTGTGTGTTGGGTGGGGTGCCTAGCAAGTAATCTAATATTTACAAGAAGATTAAAACCAGAAAATATTGGGTATTTGAGAAAAATTGATAAAATTTTGTAATCTAATAACTTGATCAATTCTTGTTCAGATGATCTCAAATTTTAACGGCATGTGTAGAAACAACTCAAAATTCTAAGTTTTATGTTTAAATGCCTTTTCTTTTCCAACGAATGGAATTTCTACACCTGAAAACAAAAAATATAAAACATTTAACATAAAATTTTTAGTTGTTTCTACACATGCAGTCAAAATTTGAGATCATTTAAATGAGTTATCAAATTACAATATTTTATCAATTCTCTAAAACACCCTATATAATAAAGTTCAAAAACAATTTTTTATGAATGATATAATCACTATTTATTAGCAGTTTTAGGTGTCTGTCTTTAAATTTCATGGTTTGTAATGAAGAGAAAGCTGCAAGATAGTCTCCCTTATTTTTAAATATCCTTGTATTATGAAACTGATCTTGCAATCAATCTGAAACAAATGATAAACCTGAATTTGTTTGTCTTGTGTGTCAAGAAGATAAGGTAAATTTTCCCAGTCTAATTGTTTTATTTTCTCTTTGATATTTTTTCTTTCTCTGAGCATTAAAATTATCAAGCTGGAGAGTGAGATATCTTCTGTTCACCACATCTGTGCATTACTTATTTAATGCATCACTGAGACAATCAAGTTGTTGACAAAAGAAGTCTACTCTAATAGTTTCTGCAGGATCTGGTTACTAATAATGGATGACACTTGTTATGTTCCGTCAGAAACCTTCTTCAAATGTAATTCTGTTTTTGATTTTAGGAATGGTTTATCATTGAATAATGATAACTGATTGGGTTGAAGTTTTCATTTTTTGCCAGTAAACTATTGTCCATAGCTGAATACTACACAGGATTCAAATGATCTCTTTAACCCTTTTGCAAGCAGATAAAGCAACCAAAATGTCACCCTGTTCTGAAAAAGAGTTAAACTTCTTTTCAATCAATTTGAGATGCACATGTAGAGTTGAACTAGAAGAATTGTTGCATAGCAATAAATCTTAGTTACTTTGCCTCACTGTTGACAGTGTTTAGAATATACAGACTTTGCAAAGGGGTAAGATCCCCCCCACAAAAAAAAATGTGTCTTGGGTATGATGTTGAACTGCATCAAGTGGTGAGGCTGGGAGAAGTGAAGTACACATTCATCATTACTCCCAGGTCCACTCTGACCTTAGCAGGTAGCACCTGTTAGAGTCCAATCTATGATTTAAAAATTATAGGTATTAAATTGCAATACTTGATATCATATGACCATGTGCAAAAAATTCTTAAGAAACTATATGAAAAATATAAATATAAATGTACAATGTATGCAATTCCCTAACTTCTAGGCATAAAATAAACACAGTCTGGTTGACGTGCTGTTAAAATCAATCAATCTTTTTTTGATGAGAATATGCAACAAGTGTCTTTAAATGATTATTATTCAATGGGATTATTCTTTTTGAATCAGAGCTTACTAGAAAGATTACTCACCCTTTTTAAAGTGGTGTGGGATTACTTTCCTGGCCAGCAGGGTTACTTTTCTGATGACTGCAAAGAGGCAACTCAGGTACATTTTTAGGTACATTTGGGTACTTAAAAGAAAAAATGCAAATTCAGCTGTTTTTCACTTTGATGTTATAAAGGAAGGACATAAATTTAATCCATCCACAATTACACACCCCACCTAGGGAGAGGTACTAGCTTTTTGTGCAAATATATTTATCTATACAGTACACTATAACAACATTTTTTATCAATTACAAATATAACCAAAGCACAAATTACTAGGTAGGAGATGAGCCATGTTTTATTCCTGTTATAAAGATAATTTGAGAAAGACACATCTTTCGTTTTTTGTATCTTCATTCTTGTTCAGTTCACACATCAATAAAAGTAGTAAAGTTACATAAAGGGTCTTGAGTTTCATTCTCCCAGAAAAATCTCCACTCTACTAAAATCTGTAGTCATACTGCTTGGATGCACAGCACATATATCCTTTATTGTCTATGTTGTATTACTGCTTTTATTAAAAGTCATAGAGTGCACAATGGCAAATACAACACTCATTAAATTCTTTATCTCCCTGGGAGACAAAAAAGATATTACAACAAACAATAAATTATATGCAACATCATACAATACATATTAAACTAAATCTAGCTTTGCTTTCAAATACGAGGGTGAGTCAAAAATTTTGTAATATTTACTATGTTCTAATTTGAGGCACATATAACATATGATTAAAGCAGGACACGTTTTACAAAGTACCCGTGGTGGTTGTTAGTATTAGGGTAGTTGGTGTGCTGACATGTGTCGCATTCATTCACTCCATGTGGCATATGAAAACCAGTACATAATTGAATGTGCAATGCAATCTAATTCAGGAATTTATTCTTTACAAGTGCAAACTGGGCATTAACACTATGGAAACAACCAAAAATATTTGTTGTGCAAAAAGTGAAGATGCAGTTGATCACAGTACAGTTCAAGAAAATCAGGTCAGGTAAAAAACATAGAAACTGGAATCATGCTTAAAGCCAGACAGGCAAATCTGGTGAGTAGCACACAAAGAGTATCACACAAGGTCAGGGAGTCCTAAAAACATTGAATTTGAGGTCATGCTTCAAGCCATAGAGTCAAATCTAGTGAGTAGCACACAGAGAGTATCACGCAAGGCCTAAAAGGAAGGCCTAAAAGCATAGAATCTAAAGTCATGCTTCAAGCCATAGAAGCAAAATGAAAAAAAACAATTGGATTATTTGGGTATAGATCGGCACTTTTTCCTAAGGTCAGAAAGTACCTAATGCTGAGCTTTTAAGCTAGGATCTGAGTGTAGTCTCCATTCCTCTTTATCTATGTTCTTGTTTTCTGGTGGGATGCAATAAAAAACTAGGCAAGCTTGGTCCTAGTGATTTCAAACACCAAGCAACACCTTCCAACTGCACTACAAGGGACGAGTTGGAATAGTCTAATGCCTTTAAGAGTAATTTTTGCTCTGGCCCCCATATATGTATTTGAGACTTTATATTGAATAAATTTTATATCAAATTTGTGTGGCGATAAAGAAATATCAGAATGTGCAATCAATGAAAAGTGTGACACACACTAAATTTATAGAGGTGAGCTAAGCGTTACTGTTATCATCATAGGAAATAAAATTGGCCACCCAAATACAAATCCTAAATGAGAATATCTGCATTTCACTTTGTGTTAATTTCCTTGGGAAAGATATGACTCCATTTCTTCTCACTCCAGCAATGGGAAGATAATTGGGCAAACTGGGTTTGATTAGGCCATCAATCAAGAAGGAAAATTTTGAATTCAAACCAGCTTTATTTCATTTAGGTTTGTTTGGTTTTATGGCATATCAACCTTTGTAGGTTATTTAACACCAAATCCATTTTTATGTAAATAATCTGTTCTATTGAAAATAGTTCAGAATAGCATAAGTACACAGTTTAATTGTCAAAAATATTTCCATTTCAAACTATTCAAGCAGTTATATGTAACAATTCAGTTAAGTGTAAATACAGTTTTAATGTTGAAAAACAGTTCTATTTGAAATAATTCAGTTAAGCATAAGCACGCAGTTTAAGTGTAAGTACGGTTTAATTGTCAAAAACGTTTCTATTTCAAGCTATTCAGTTTACTCAATTCATTTTAGCATAAGTATGCTGTTATTTCTATTTAACCCATAGATAGGGCCCTATCAGGTGCTACCACTCCGGGCCAGAGTGGACCTGGGAGCGATGGTAATGAAGGAGTACTCCACATTCCCCAAAGCTCCAGCATTGCTGGAACCTCACCATCAGATTGTTTAGTGTCATATCCAGGACATTCGTTAGGGGGGGGGTCTTACCCCTCTGCAGAGGTGCAGTCAGTGTATTCTACAGCCCCAGCTGACTGGGCAATACACAGATTTAAATGTCAGACAGTTTTATTTCAGATAATTCAGTTCAGCATAAGTACACAGTTTAGACGTCAAAAACAGTTCTATTTCGAGCAATTCAGTTCAGCATAAGTACACAGTTCCAATGTCAAAACAGTTCTATTTTAAACAATTCAGTTTAGCATAAATACGCAGTTTAAATGCAAAAATCAGTATAGTGAAAGAAGCACGGTTTTGTTCTATTTAACCCATAGATAGGACCCTTATCAGGTGCTACCACTCCGGGCCAGAGTGGACCTGGGAGCGATGGCAATGAAGGGGTACTCTGCATTCCCCAAAGCTCCAGCATTGCTGGAACCTCACCATCAGATTGTTTAGTGTCATATCTAGGACACTCGTTGGGGTGTTCTTACCCCTCTGCAGAGAAGCAGTCAGTGTATTCTACAGCCCCAGCCGACTGGGCAATTATTCCATTTAAGAATTGACCTTGTGTTACATCTTTCCTGTGGCAGAGGGGTTGGGTAAATGCAGACATACAAAAAATTTATGAGTTATAAACAAGAAGAAGGTATATTCATGAATGTAATAAAAAACAATAATAAAGATCGAAGAGGGCCTGTTCAACTGAGGGTTCAGTTTGTGTTGTGGTTGTACTTGTTGGATGGATAGTGTTTGCAGAAAGAAAGAGTTTGGTGCTAACGACTTTGGCTTTGCATGCATGGCACAGACTGGAAGTAGTTGTAAATAGACAGACGGAAGTCAAAAGAAGAATAAGTTTGGCGCACAGGGTTTTAACTTAGCATATTTAGCAAGGACTGGAAGTAGTTGTAAATTGACAAACAGTGGTTGAAGATACAGCTGATTTCCTTCTAGCTCTCTGGATGGCACAGACTAATCTTGCACAGCACATATTAATGTGGGAAGAGTGGAGCTAGTGGTAGGTGGCTATGCCAATGGGGTCCAAGATGTATGGGTTCATGAATAACTGCCAAGAGGTCAATATAAAGCACTGGGGTGGTAGATAACAACATAAGGCCTCTTGCACTTTGAACATGTGCATAGGAATGTGGGAAGAAAGAACCCATCAGTGGGATGGAAATGTTAATAGGGTTGTAGCTGTATGGATTTGCAGTTGGTAAGATGCCTATGGAGTTATTGAGTGTGTATGCTTATGCAGTCTTGATTAGAATTCTATCTGTGAACAAGTCAAATGTTGATAATTGCTATGTCAGAGAATTGCTGGCTACTAATGAGCAAGGTACATTGTATGATGCTGGGCCATTGGGCTAGCACACACATATTGGCTGACTGCTAAGGGCCAAGAGAGCAAATCACAGATACTAGAGCATATATACATGCCTCTGGGGTCCTGCTTGTGATGACTTCCTATTGGTTAAAGAGGGTCATGTGATCTGTAGGGTGAGCAACCAGTTTTCAGTATATATCCCCACTGTCCTATATTTTGACATTGATGAATAGCAATGACTCATGGGGAAATCAGACATTTGTCGAAAGAGATTTATTCTACTGCCGTTCAGAAGCAGTTCATAACCACAGGATAAAATACATCATATTTAAAAGTTCCTCTTCAAAGTATAATGAAGTATTTCATTATTACTTTTATCTTTTATAAAGGAACTTCTTATGCACAGAAACCTTTTCACTCCACCCAGTAAAGAACCAGCGGCTGACACTAGATAAACACAGCAGGCAGCAACTGAAAAAATCAAGGCCAGGAAGAGAGGTGGTATCTGTTCCTCTCTCAGTGGCCAAATGTGGGGTCTTCAACTTTACCACCAGCCAAAGCAGTTGACATGGAATCAAACCAATCACAGCCACGCACCCAGCACAGCGATGCCAGTCACCATACCAATCACTGCTGTTCTCTCATTCAAACAGTTCTTTTCAGAATTAACTTCAGAAAGTCTTCTGAGATCACCTCTGGTCTCCTCACTACACCTCTTAGCAGACACCACAAGATGACAACACAGCAGCCAGCCACACTTGCAGCCAACCAGCAACACCTGTTCCAGCATTACCAAGCTGTAGACAACTACAGACCAGTTCTCGCATCACCAAACAGCAGGCCTCTGCATCAACTGTTGTACTTGTTCCTGCACAACCAAATAACCACATCTGCATCACCCTAGTCCACAAGTGACCACTCTGCTCAAAATATCACATGCACCTTGAGGCCACATTGACTTACCCTCTGGTTAACCAAGGACTAAATAAACCAGGACATCAATCATACAGCCTCTGCAACCAAGCAGCCACACATGCATCACCCTAGTCCATGAGCAACCACTCTGCTTGGATTAGGACCAGCATCTCGAGGTCACATCAAAACACCCCTGATTAACCAATGATTGCATAAACCAGGACATCAATCCGCCAGTTCTCTGTCAATCCACCACACACTCTTACAACTGTTCGCGGGATCAACGCATTTATGAGGATCCCATAACAAAAGGTAACTTTGAATGTGAGTTGACCTGTGACATGACTGTTATGTGGTCATGAAAGTCAGACAGGTTTAATATAAGCTCACCTGAGGATTAAAAGTGTAAATCTCTGAGATATGATATTCTTATCCTGTTTTTATCTAATTTTTTATACTTGAAAATACTGTAATATTGCTCTGCATTTTTGTGCATTGAGCACTCTAAAGATTCTACTGATTAAAAATGCTTTTAGCATTAAATTTTAATCATAATCATACATGTGTGTGTATGTGTACATGTGTGTCTGCATGTGTGAGTGTGTTTTACCGGCTGAATTTCTGGAAGCATGAATAATGAAATGTTAGTGAAATTTTAGAGGATGTAAGTACCTTCTCTTTATTGCTTGACATCAGTTGTATACTAGAGGCTACAGTAGATTTATTTTCTTATTAAACAAGAGTAAGTCAAAAATTGAGAAACCAAAACTTCGAATAACAAGCGGAAGTTACAAACAGAAATTGACAACATAAATAAGACTGTATAAAAATGTTTATAGCTGATAAAAAATAATTTAGTTTATGTGGTTTTAATTCTGAGCAGATTGACAAATAGGGAAGCATATTAAACTAAAGAGTTGTCATCTTTGGGTGAAGAAAGTTCTCTCAAAGAAAAATACAAAACAGGGAATTTTATCTACTTTCATTGTAAACCACAACTTGTTGCAAAATCAGAAAGTGAATGTACCAACAACTTTTTACCACATCTTTCCTTTTAATGTTTTCATTTTGTTAAAGTAACTCCATATTGTATGGAGGGATTTGAGTGGCTGATTAAATTTCTGCATTTTTCACATTGATTGGTCTCTTGTAAGAATACCACAGTGAGATTTGCACAATCAAAAAAAGACTAAAAGCAGAGACATGAATCTACCAAGTTACAGTTTAGAAATTAAAAAATACAGATTTTAGAGCCAATTGGCAAAAATTCAGGAACTAAATGTTAGACCACAAATGTTTACTCTTATGAAGTGTGTTCAAAAAGTATCAAGACTAAAGTAGTATATATTAAAACAAAAATGAACAATGAACAAAATACTAATTTTCTTAAATATTAGTCATTACTGCTATATAATTGCAGAAGGATTTTTTTTATATTATCATTTTTCATTGGTTATATCTTATCTTTCGGTTTAGTTAGGCTTAGAACTATTTGGCTTAGTGCACGTGCAGGGGCACACATTGAGTGCAGGTGTTCACGCTCACGAGGGGAGGATGTGACAATCACAGATGTCATAATAAAACCCCCGGATAGGGAATGAGACTGGGGTCATGCCCAGAAGTGATGGGCTGAGGATTTGGGGTAATTTTTGAAAAAAAGCAGTTAGTTCAGATTTGAACCTAGACAAAGCAAGTTGATTTTCAAGCCTTGGCGAGGCCAGACCAGTTGGGTCTACATGATGCGCTACACGTTCTTGGGTCAGATGGAACAGTCAGCATAGTAGAAATTGTGTCTCTCTCTCCTCGTGTCGAAAAACCTAAAGGTCAAGAAGGTAATAAAAGTTTCGTACCTGAACTAAAAAAAGTTGTCAGTGTTTTGGGATTCCTATGCATGTCAACATTTCACGTATCTGTATATTTTACATATCCATATCATGGCTATTTTACAATTACAAGGATAGTGTCAATTTAGCAAATAATGCATAATGAGTTCATAACAAAATGTAGTTTAATATTGTAGCAGAGGAGTCTTCCAGGTACTGTGATAGATGGTTAATGCTGAAATGAATTATAAATAAAACAAGTCAACTTAAAACAAATAACAGGAGGTTGAGTTGAACAGAAATTATCTTTTCATGAATTATTTTGGTAATAAACAATGATTTACAAAATATGTTTTTGTGTGAGTATTGATTTTTGTATGGGTACAGTGTACGTAAATAATTTTAGTATTTTTTTGAATTGCTTTCTTGCATGTCAGTCTTAAATTCCTTTGAGGATAAAACTTGGTTGTCATTGTGAAATTGGGAGACTGATAATTTTGCTTTAGAAACTAGAGTATCTGATATGTCAGACTAATTTGACTAATGGACTGTTACTGAATAGGAAGGGGATAGCTGGCATTTAGACCCACTAGATTTTGGCAGTAAAATAGGAAAAAGTTATTGGGGGGAATTATGAGACACGTGTGTGTGTGTGTGTGTGTGTGTGTGTGTGTGTGTGTTTTCTATTTTTAGATCTGATGAAATATTTGAATTTGGGACAATTACAGTTCCTTTGACATCCAATATATTTATTCTTGAAAGTTTACCGTTGGTTGAAGCAATTCTGAAACTTTTCTTTTTGCTTATAAAAGAGGCAAAAATCTGTTCATCCACTTTGAAGGACAATTGGATAGCAGAGTGTTTTTTTAAACACCAGAACTACATACATATTTTATTGTTTGACCATCCAATTTTCGTCTCACCTTTTCTTTCACCTACTCCTTTTACTGACTATACTTTGTATTTTGAAAGATTTTTTTAAAAATTGAGAATACTTTATATTTTGAGAGATTTTTTAAAAATCATTTCACAACATTATATTATTGTTTTGAAATTTAAATGCCATAAAAAAGATATATATATATATATTTGTCTTGCATTGTCACTCAAAATATTAAAAAAAGAAAAACTATTTTTTTAATCCGATATTAAATTTTGTTATTTAAGCATGTGTTGTCACTCGAGTAGGTCTATTTACTTTTTTGATTTGCTTGTACAGACTGAACACCAATGTGCGAAAAACAATGAATTAAGACAAGGGACAGGTCCACGGATTCTAGCAAATATATAATATCGATAATTATTGTCATTCACCAAGGAAATGAAAATTAGTTAATTAATGAATAACTTAATGAGTAAAAATGAAAATCATATAAAAAAAGCAAGTATTCCAATTTTTAATTGGAGTAAAGATTTTTAAAAACTTAAAATCGTTATAGAATTAGATTTGTAGATTTTTTTAACATAAAAATGATTTGCTAATTTGACATTGTTTCATAAAACTAAAACAAATAGAAATCAAGCAAATTTACATCTAAAAAACTGATAGAAATAAAAGGATTTTTTTTTTTTTTTTTTTTTTTTAATGGCTCTTTTCGGCAACACTGAATTTACAAGTTCAATAATGCTAAATCTAATGAATTGATGGTCATTGGTGACTACCAAGTGACAAATTTTTGTCTTCAAGAAATTTTAAGGTCTTAACCTTTAAAATAGTATGTGTCTTTCTTTCTCTTTAAACAAATAAACACACGTGTCTTTCTCCTCCTCATTCTTCCTCTTTAGCTGGTTGCGCTCTTTTGTAGAAACTTAACAAAAATATTTTAACATAAACATTATAAAAATGAAATGTTAGACGATTGTATGATTTTTCTTTTTTTCGAATCTCGACATTGTTTTATTTACTTTAACTTTTTCAAAGCATTAAATCGTTTTAAATGAAGGAAAATTGTGCCGAAGAAATTACAGAATTAATTAATTAGAGAATGAATCACTGACATTCGTGAAAAATGTTTCTTCTTCTGAGGCATTTAAAACTAAATATTTATTACAACTTACAATGGGTTGATATGATTCTTAATCACTTCACAATTTCTTTAGTCCGAAATAATCAGTTATTGTCACTTTTCTTTAATTTAAAATACTTGGTAATTTTTACTATTCTTTAATTTTGACACAATAAATTAGTGCCATAGAACCTTTAAAAAATAAAATAATTTTTAAAAAAATAATAAATTGAATCACTAAAATATCGGAGCATTTCTTTTCTGATATTCCTGATCGACTTTGTGTTAAAAGATAAAAGATTTTTAATAACTGAATTAATTGAAAAACTTATGAAATCTTGCTATATTTCACTTTCAAATAAATCTATAAAATTAAAATATTTCAAAAGTAGGTATGTTTTAAATTAAAAATATAGATTTTTAAAAATTTTTGAATTAATGAATGACTTTATATGGAATATGCAATTGTTGGTTTTGTTGTGATGAAAATTATCATGTGCAAATCATTAAATTTTAAAACAAGAAATGAAAACGAATTATAAAACACATTATCATTTGAGTTTTTCAATCAATTTTATTTTGACTTTGTTTTTATTTAATACATTAATGCAAGAACAAAAATATATATTTTGTCATTAAAAAAGTATTCTAATAACTAAAGCAATAATTTTAAAATATTTTTTAATCATGATTTTTTTGTGGTTGTTTTCTCTGGCAAAGTATTGTTTACTGACTTCCTCCAGAGTAACTTTATTAACTTTGTACTTTACTTAGGGTATGGATTTTTTTGTCTACTTTATATATCTATATACACGCTGTGCTAAGTGCAGTTATTTATACATAGATATAAACTTATAATTATTTTCCTATTATTTAGAAAATGCAATTAAAACAAATCATTCTATTCCATTTAGACTTTACTCGACATTCTGGCTGCTACCTTCGGCGGTGGTGACAAATTTTTAAATGTAGGACACTTTGATTATTGTAGTTACATGACGCAAGTTTACAGCTCCTTTAAAAAGAAAAAGTATGAATTTTCAAGATAATTTGTGACATTTTGATTTTTTTTAATTCAATAATGCTTTCAGAAATAATTATAAGAAGAATATTTAACGTTTAAAGAAACAAAAAGTCTTTTTAGAAAATTGTTGTTAATTGACAATTCGTTAAGACAGTTCCTAGTTTTGTATGCACCGAATAGAGTGGAGGCTGCTGGGAAATAATTCCAAATATAGTAAGGAGTCAGTGGTGTGTGACGTCATCACAGTGGGCTGCTCACTTCCTCAAGGTTGGGAAGAAGAAGAAGAAGACGACGGTATTTGGTTTCTTGGATTTGGTGCTACTTTACTACGGCCAATAAGTAGATTGTATCCGAACTGTAAACAAAGGTAAGACTCTTTATAATTTATTTCTTCAATCTATTCTCAATAACTGACACTCAATCCTCTTACCAGAATTCTTGTCCATATTGTACCGAGAAGAATCAAGTTGTGAAGTAAAAAAAGTAGTAACGTTTCGTTCGTCTACTTTACAAAGAGTTGTAAAGCCCTCGTTACTTTTTAAATAATTGTTAAAGCAAAGCATGATCATTAAAGTAAAATAATGTAACTCGTAGTTATGTGCAGAGAGTGTCTCTTTTCTTTTATTTAGAAATAATTAACCCTTGCTAATAAACAATCATATGTCGTGTTCTCTGCTTTTCAGCTAAAACAAAAAAAAAAGTTCATTTTTTTTATGTGCCCGTCTCCCAGATTGACAGGAACTTTTATAGAAATACATTTTTAATAAAATAAGTTTATGGCTTTCATATTTATTCCTATTTTAACACTTGATCAGGGAGAAATATCCAAGACTCTATTGACATCATCCGATGTTGTGATGTCCACTTTCTTTTGCTTGTTATTTGTTTCATGTTTTTGTTCTTTTGTTTGTTTTCGTGTTTTAGATTTTTTTTGTCTTTCTCTGTGTGTCACGAGAAAGGAATTTTCGTGATGTTGTGAGCAAGACTTTTTTTTTTTTTCCTTTCGGATCAATCCCGTTTTATAATCCACACCTTCAAATTGAATTTATGCTGCACTTTTTATTTATTTATTTCTTTTATTTTATTTTAATTATAAAGACACTTTCTTTTTCCTTTTTTTTTTTTTTTTTTTGTGAGAGGAGGAGAATGAAGTAAGCGTATGGTGAGACAGGGAACCGTTTTAGTGGTTGGTGTCTGTCCCGATTTTAGCTATAAATTATAAAGTTTTAAAGTGTAAAAAGAAATAGATACTTCTTATAAATATTGATATTCGCAATCAGATTCTTAATTTGAAGAGTGGTTTTAAACTTGATTTCAAATGTTTTTATTGTAAATCGGTTTTATTTACTTTATTTTATTCTTATTTTGACATCCCTTTAACAAACATGAGCAATTTTTTTCCCCCTCATTTCACACTCCTTTTTGTAGCCAAGTGAAAAGCGATGTTTTTTTTTCTTTTTCTAAATACTGACCAAGAAGGTCAAGTACGCATCTGTTAACGGTTCTATTTTAATTTTTTCCGGATTTATAAAATAACCTCGTCACCTCCTATTTTTAAAATAATGGTATAAACCGTTAGACTAACAATTGCTCTGGCGACAACAACAAAAAATTTCATTCTGCTTTTAGACTGTTTTTAATATTTTCTTGTTTATGAGGGGTGATGAGAAAAACGGTTCCCCACCCCAATATTATTTTTGGAAAATATACTTAGATGTTGAATATTAGTTTTTACATTTTTTTTTTTTTTTTTAAACTTTAAAGGGGATCTTAGTGATCTTTACTTGTAATATTTATGCAGTATACGAACCTGTCCAATTTCCTTGTTCAATTGGACTGCTGTTCAGTCGTAAAATCGAAATTTTATGCCGGTAAGAATATAACTGGCTTCTCTAAATTTCTCCATAGCTGCTATAATCATCTGATTCTGTGAAGACAATCGGAAAATCTGTTGGTCTCGCTTGTATATGACACGACAATTTGAAATCTATTCACTTAGTCAATATAACTATCAGTTTCTCAAATTGTTAGGTTTTCTCTACTTTTGTTAACAAATTATTGATGTCTGCCGAAAAAATAGAAACTGAAATTGTATTCATTTCCACTCCCTATTCTCTGTTAATTTTATGTTTGCTAAACACTGTAAGTTACTTATTGAATAAGTTCAAATAAGGCGTTACACATTTCTCTTGAATTAGTTTAATTAATCTTAACTTGCTAGATTCTGTAATAAAACCACGAAAAAGATATTTTAAATTTGAAAATGTTTTAATCAATCTTCGAATTAAAATTTGTCTTGTTGATTAATTTTTTTCTACTCTTTCAATAGAAAATGTCATTACTACTATTTCTAAGTTTTGGGTATGATCAAAGTGAAACTTTAGAAAGTAAATTTTTATTGCGTTATGAGTTGATATGTTATCATAGATTTAATTTCTGAGCTTGAGATCTTAATTTTATCCACAACATGTTAACTTAACCGTCCACTTCAAATAACTGGTGTTGTATTTCACCAATTAATATCGCAGTTGAATATTCGATTTTTTTTAGCTATATTCATTATGTTATCGGTGGGGTTTATTAATGAAGCCAGCAATTTTTCCCCCCAACGTGTCTATAAAAAAAAAAAAGTGTTCAATCTCTGCAAAATCAAGGATCTTTTCGTCTAAAGGCTGCTGCTATAACCGGAAGTGGCTAACCTTGCCTTCAAAATGGCTGCAGTTATAGATAGATAGATAGATAAACCAATGAGGGTTTTTTTTTTTTTAGTCCCCCCCACACACCTTAAGGTTTTTCTTTTTTTTTTTTTTAAACTTAACAAGTCGATGATAGTTTGCGGGGGGGGGGGGAGGGCTTAATCCTTTTTTTTTTTTTTTTTTTTTTTTCCTTAAGAGTTTGATAATCTTAAGTGTTCATTTATTTCCATGTATCTATGCAAAATGATGGTAGTTTCGAATTAATGGATTAACGAACAAATGCTTCTAGAGTTTTTCTTTGAATGTCTGTCCTTTTCTCAACATTGCTGTTCGTAACAATCCTACTAAACTCTAAATGCCGAATTGAATCTTGCAGGATTTTTGAAGAAAAATAACTTAGCAAGTAGCTCATTATCGAAATACTTAAGTTATTGCATCATTTTCTTTTCAATCAAGTGCGTGGTCATACCTATGAAATTGTCTACTTTAAGAATTCAGTTAAAGTATTACTTAATTTTTATAGTGGAAGTAGATATCTCTTGTTCACTACTGCAGCTACTTCTGCAGTATAGTAGTAAATATGTTATATGCCTGGTCTGATATAGCGGTAATGATGCACGTCTGATACTGTAAAAGTCATAAGTTGTTATTGCCTTCGTCGTTGTCTGGTTGCACCAAAGTTGAAATCAAAATATTTTTGTTTAATAGTCATCAATTTTACAATTAGCTCTTCCTAATTTCTTTCTCAGTTATGTCCCTTTCTTTTTCTTTTTTCCTCTCGAAGTTGTTTGAGCTTTTAAGAGTTGATCAACGAATGGAAAGATAAACTATCTTCACTAATTATGTTCACTGTTTTTCAAGACATGGCATGCGGTTGATGTGATTACATTTTACTTGACAAATATGTACGTAATCTTTCCAAGGCTCCAAGTTTTTTGGGGGGTGGGGGGTGCAGTTACCAGTGGTTTTAAATCGTTAAATGTTAGATGAATTTTAATTAGTATGTTTATGTAATTTTGAAATTGACTAAAATTAGAAGTCTGTAGAAATTTAGTGTTCATAATTTTTCAACAAGAATTCCTGTCTTCGGAGAAAGTGGCGCAGGCAATTTGAGTGTGATGTTTGTATCTTTTGTAACTCCTGGTTAATTACATTTTATATATATATATATATATAGTCTCACCTCATTTAACGTAATTGCAAGTTCGACTGGCAGACAATTGGTAGTGAATTTGATTCCCATCAGGTGGCCCATACTTACGGCTTTGTGCCACAATTCGGCTAACCTTAGTAAAGAAATCTGGTCCCTCCTTTAAAGACTGATTATGCATCTTCTTTTTTCTTTTTTAACTCCCACAACCGTGTTTCTCTTTTTTTTTTTTCTACAGAAAATTAAGTTCATTGTATTTTTAATAGCCTGAAGACAAGACTTACCGAAATTATTAAAATGGATTCTGATGAAAAGAAACTTAAAACTAAGTTGACTATTTGAAATCGAATGTATTGAGGATTGTTTTTGATGAGTCTGATTTTTGGACAATCATCATTAGTTCTAAATACTGATTACTTATAAGAATACTAGTTACCTGGCTTTTTTTTTTTTTTAAATTTTTTTATATAGGTGTTGCTGTGTACAATACTTAAGTCATTGCATTAAGACTCTTTGGCTAAAGTAGATAAAATTCTTTGCAATAAGTTTTTTAATCTCGTCCTTTTTAAACATTTTCTTTGTGTTGCTTTAACATAAGTTAAGCATTTAAACTTCTATGTTAAAGTGATCAAATCTAAAAATGAAACCTTCAAGAACTTTCTTTTGCATATTACCACCAAAATGTTACTGATATATTGGAAATAGGTAGTGGGGGGAGCAAACCCGGAAGAAAAATGAATAACCAATTGTATATGTCTTTGAAATCTTGTCTATAATTGATTAGCTATAAACATCTGTGAGTACCTGTTGTTGTTATCAGAATGGTAATTTTATCCTTAACTGATAGTTCTACTAAAGAGAAATCTTAACAGAATTGGTAATATTTAACTACACAAAAATGTCTTTGGAAATAACCTATTTACTCGTGTATAGGCCAAATTTTGAACTGCTAATTTTAGCCCTCTCCACCACTCCCCCCCAAAATTGGTGTCAACATTAACAATTTTCTGAGGAAGAAATTCAAACAATGGGAATGACTAGGAGCCACCCTTTGTTTCAAAAATTTAATTTTATTATCAAGAATCTACCAATATATGAATGTATGCAATATTTGCCTGTTCATTTGTTTGACATACATCCCTACTTAAAATGTTTCTTTTCTGGGTGCTATAAAACATTTGACTGACATAATTTTCTTTTCATCTCTAATGCTAGGAATTTCTAATAAGGTTATTGCTTTAAAAACAGCATGAAAAACTTAGATTGTTACTTATCACATTAAAAAATTCTAATCAATATTTATAGCCATTTGTTTGAAGATATTTCCATGGTTTCACTTTTGTTTATATAGAAAATGTATTAAGAACTTCTTTCAGTCATGCCATCAGATGATGTTAAAAACATTTTTCCCCATTGTAACATGACAATAAGAATGATACCTACTTCTAGAAAGCTTTCAAAAATTTCTAGGTAATGTCATCTATGAATATAATAATGTTGGTGTAATGGAAGAAAAGTATTTCTTGACCCTACTGATGTAAAGGGTTAATGAGTACTAATTAGTATTTGGAGAGAAAGTCAAATTAATTGTTAGTCATAATGATGTTTAGATTTTATTTTTAATAAAATCTCAAAATACTGCAAATTACAGTTACAAAAATTCATTTTCTCTTTTGAAAATATTACTTAAATCAGTTGTGAAAAAAATAAAATGGTAGTAGAATGCATGGACTTTTTTGCAGACTTAAAACAATATGAATTATTTTTTTCTCTTGAAAGTTTTATCTCAAGCCACAGAAATTCCTGATGCAGTGGAATTTTATTTTAAAGCAGATCCCTATGTACTATAAAAGTGATTAGGTGTTTTTTTTTTTTTTTTTTTTTTTTTTTTACCTAGATTAATTTCCTGAAGAGGTGTGATGATAGTGTGTCACTAATTCATAAAATACATTCCTGCTGATGGACTCTATTTGTTTTATGCATGTTGACTTCTGCTACTCAGAATTTAAGAAAAAAAATAGGCCTTTTAATAGTTTCAAAAATTTTAAATGTGAAAACTTCTAATGTGTAATTCTGTTGGTGGGCTAAAAATCTCAGAGACAAATCTTGTATTTCTATTGGACATTTATGTTTTTTGGTTCCTATATCTTCTTTCTGGCAATTTTATCATTCTGTCCCTTCTCTCTCAATTTTTATCTTTTATCAGTAAAGAAAAAAAACTAACTTTTTGTAGTCTTTCAGGTAATTAAAAAAATTTTTCATCATGAAAATTCTGTAAAGACAAATGTTAATCTAAAAGTGAAGACCAAAGAGTAACAATTTTGCCTAGTTATCAAATAAACATGCAATTTAATCTAATCTTGATTGTATTCTACTCTTTCTCTCAAATCCAGATGCTTTTTGTTTTATTTTCTGTTTTAAGTTGGGTTGATTTATAAGCAAAACTTGTTTAAAACTTTCTTTAGATCAAAGTTGAGATTCCTTTTTGATTCTGTGTGCAGCAGCATCTTTTGGATGAAGCTCGGCCATTAGTTATACAGGTAGTTGTACCTGGAAATACAGCCCTGGTCCAGCATCTTTTCTTTTTCTCTAATTTCAATATGGAAGCTATGTATCAAAGCAGCTAAGACCATCAAAACTGGTGCAAATCTTTTTCAGCGCTTGAATATTTCAAAATATGTTGTATGATATTTAAGTAATGTCTTCATTTGATCACTATCAATTGGCTTTATCCAGCTGGGAGACATTTGTTTGACAAAAAACATTGCAGACCTCTTTTACCACATTAAATCATTATTCATAATCTACACAAATTTTAATTGCACTTTTTACTATTCCAAATAAAAAGCAGTAAGCATTTTTGCTTATTTTACAGCTGCCCTATCAACTGGAGTTGTATATCAACTGCAAAGGGGTAAGACCTATAGCCCACCTCCCCCGACAAGCTTGCTTTTGCTCGTCAGTAGTGAACCATAATGCTGGAGGACAAGATCCTGGTGTGGTAACTGAGCAGTCTGTGATCTGGCAACTCAAGTGGTCACATGACTATCAACACTTAACTTAGGCCCTTATTGGGCTAGATAGGCAATCAGTCAGCTGTTCATGTCAAGCCCTATCACCTATATGATTGCTTCGACTATATTCTTCAAATTGCTCTAGTGGCAAATGAATAACCAACCCTTTTTTTTTTTTTTTTTTTTTTTTTATCTTAAAGATGCTAGTAGGCAGTGGCTGAGGGACAATTGTGCTGAGATAGCAATACTTGAAATCATTTAAACTGTGTGTAAACTAATGATTGATATTAAATTAGATAGCAATACTTGATAAATAAAATTTCTTATGTTATATACCAGTACTTGAATCCATTTAAAGGTGTTTAAAATAATGAGCCCTAACTCATTTAAAAAGTTACCTATAAACTATTCACTTAATCCTGTTTTATATATGAACAGGATTTGGCATTAAATAACCATCAAGGGTTGATATGCTATTAAACTAAATAACCTAACCTTTTACTGTCAATGTTAAAATTAATAAACAAAAATATGCCATTTTAGTTATGCATGTATGACATCTGCCACTATACAATCAAAAATACTTATTTCAAATTTAGTTAATTATAACTAAATGCTTAAGCTATTTAAAAAAAAAACTTTTCGGGCCAACCTGTGGATAATTAAAAGCCTGCAAGATTGAACTTTTATATATTTGAATTAAAGAACAAATCTTTCATTCATTTTCTCTCATGTAACCCTCATTTAATTTCCCAAGGATATCCATTAACCTTACTGATATATGACACTTGTATTGAAAGACAGAATTCATTAAAGAAAAATTAACAACTCGTCTCAGTGTGTTTTATATGGAACCACATAATTTTTAACTTTGTATCTATCCAGCTATGTTGTTAGTATGACTTAATAAGTTGGCCCTAATCATTCTCTGCAACTTTTGTAATAATACTTTAATACTAGAATTGATTCAATTCAATGTGGACTGCTGAGTAAGAAAATTGCCACTAAAGATTTTAAAAAGCACAACAATGACATGTGCAGCCATAGATGCTATAATCTACATGTTTAATTAGTCAGTTTTTCATTTATTTAAAATCCATACTGAAAGCTGTTGGTTAAACCCACTTTGTACAAAATTTAACCAGTGATTTTTTTCCAGCTTCCAAATAAGGTCTTCACTTGTTGATGACAAGTTAACTTGTACACATGTTCACTTTATTTTTACTTATTTTTTTATTTTTTTTAATTTACATATTCACAAGCTTTTTAAATGATTTTCTCTTTTTTTTTTTTTTTTTTTTTTTTTTTTTTTTTTTTTTTCTCCCCCTTTTCTTTTCTTAGCAGTTTTGGCAAAACTTGATTCTGAACTGATATTATATTTAAAAATGTAATTTTTTAAAAATTCATTCAAAGTTGTTTAAAAATGTTTATGAATTGAATCATTTTAATCAACTTTTTAGGGGTGGTTTGTATCAAAAGGTGAATCTACTTCAGAAATGCTTATACTTCTAATACTTCTCAGAAATGCTTGTACTATTTGTTGGTTTCTTTAAAATGCAAAGTGAATTATTAATGAATTCCTTTATGAACAAAGAATTAACCAAAAGCTTGAAACAATGACCAGAATTTAATTATATCCTTTCCTTCTGGTTTGGTATGAGTTATTTCCCTTGAAACATAGCTGCTAGTTTTTCTTTTTCGTTCCATTATTTTAAACAATTTATTAGATGAAAAGAATATTTGAAGAAAGATTCTCAATTTTTTGTAGCAACTTTCATATTCTGGTTTAATGCTAATTTTACTTCATCTTTTATCCTTGATAACTAAATAACTTAATAAGTTCATCCTAAAATCAACTTCTCAACACATCAAGCTAAATTTCTCACTCAAGTTTAAGCTTCTTTTTACCAAATTTTTAAAAAGTTTAAATTCAAAGTTCATGTCCCTCAAAACTCTTAACTGCATGAGTACAAAATTCAAGAATATTAAGAGCTTTTTGTTAGACATGATGAATTCTTAACTCTTCTCTACAAAAAGTTATATTATCCTTGTTTGAAGTATTTTCTACATAGTTTGTTAAACCACACACACACACAAAACATTTCAAATTCATTTTATTCTTAAAACGCTAATTTAAAAGGGTTAGAGTATAAATGTTTGTTCTTATTACTATCAAAACTAAGTTTTTTGTTAGCTAATGGAATGTTTGGGATTCTTGAGTTAAGCTCACAACTGTTTGAATTGTATTCTTTACCAGATACTGAAATGTTTATGTTCCATATCTAAAAGAATATATACTCTGTCAGTTGTTAAAGTATATCTTCTTGTGTATCAGAATATACTGAGTATTTTTTTCCTAACTGGAACTTCCAGTACAGTGTTTTTTCTTATAACAACTCTGGTAATATGAGAAGACTTGTGCAATATATTATTCATTGTTGAACAATCATGAGTTTTATTTTATGGAGAACATTCAGAAAAAGCTTATAAAAAAAATTAGATTAAAGAAAACTATACCTCTTACCACTTTAAGGTAACTTATATTTTCTGCCAAGTAAAATACCAAAAACCTTTTCAATCAATATACCTTCCCCCTTAAATGTTAAAGATTTAATTCTCCAAATAGTTTTTTTCCCCATTTAACTTCAGATGAATATAAATTACTTATTTTATGTAATACAACAAATAGAAAGATATTTTTACAAGTCAAAAAATTTACTAAACTAGAGGATTTAATCTTAATGTTATCAATTCTCTAACAAAGTTAGATGCATAGGAATTTTCCTTTTGTGATTTATGAAGGCTGAACTTGTATATATAAATTCTGTCTCTAATGCTGGTGTCTACCTAACCAATGCAATGTATCTTCTCTCACTTCAAGGACAATTTAAGATAATGTTACACCAATTGTCTTTTCTAGATATCTCATGAGTAACATTTTGATTGAAGTACTGTTGCATATTCCGTGAGCTCTGCAACAAGTTTTTTTTTTTTTTTTTTTTTTCACCAATAAGATTTCAGATGTCAAGTTTAATTTTGTAAATGCCCTTTTCTCTTATTTTCAATTCAATCTACTGTAAGTTTTAACAAAACTTGCTATAAGAAACCTCTGTTTACTGTTTATTATTATCAGGCCATTTTTTTATTTTTACTTTCTATTATTTCTTTATTTTCCTTCAAAGATCAGCACTTAATTTTTTGATTTTTTTGCTAGATAAAGATCAAATTAAACCAAACTGTTTATCTTTTGAGCGTTTAGTCAAGAACTCACTTGATTTATTCAAAATTTTTATCATCATTTGTCATAAGTCAGTTATTCTGAAATTCATCCTAGCTTGTCATGTATGTCCATTGCTATTATGATATCTATTTGATGAAAAAGTAAAATAATGGATAGTCTTAAATTTCTTAGTTATTATGAAATAATTTGTAGCTAATTTCCATTTTCTAAAAAGAAATATGATCAGCTCTTGTGCATCTGATTCAATTTGAATTTATTTTGGAACTTTTTTTAATTATTGTTGTGAACATTTAAATTCTGATAACTTATTTCTATAAATTGCTAGAAATGGATTTTATACAGAAATTAATCTTAGAACACTAATAAAATTATATAGTCACTTTGAATCATGTTATAATTCTTGATATCAAATAAACTATTTAAATAAGCTGAACTATTTTTCTATATTAACCAGAAGCTATCAACTTCAAAAGAAAAGATTTGACAGCTTGTCCATGATATCAGTAACCTTCAAATTCTGAGGTGTTTTGTTTTCCTCATGAGAAGATAATCTTTGCATTATCTGAATTATAAAATGCACCCAGGGAGAATACTCTGGCTTGAATTTTTCCTACATCTGAAAGTTTTTTTTTTTTTTTTTTTTTTTTTTTTTTTTTTTTTTTTTTTTTTAAATAGGATTTTGCACATTATACATGGGATTAAACTTCAAAAACTATTTAAGAACTTGGGAAGGAAAATGGAGGGGAAAAAAATTAGATTACTTATGCCTCGACTGCTCTAGGATCAAATCGATTTGTGTGTGTGTGTGTGTCAATATATTCAAACAGGATCAACAAACCTTATTTTTGTGCTGTAATGGTTATCATAGGAAATGGATATGGTAACTTGAGTTCAAATCCTGGACAAGGCTGTTAGCATTTTCATATAGCGGTAATAATACCCTTGGGATAGGTATGAATCCAGTTATTTTCCCTCAGCTATGGTTAAATAGTTGGGTATACTGGCTCTTAATTTGGCAACCAGTCTTGGAGAAGGAAAACTCTGAATTCAAACTTGTTAAAATCTGGTTTTAAAAAAAAAAATTACCTTGTCACATCCTGCTCATATATATATATATATATATATATATATATATATATAATCTTGATTTCTTTCTTTTTTTTTTTTTTTTCTTTGCTAATCCATTTCCTGTGTGCTTCCTTTCTTTTTTTACTGGTATCTAGAGATAGGGAATTAGAATTTGAAGGGGTTGTTTAAACTACAACAACCTTTTCCTGTTTCTATTGTTCAAAAACAGCTTTTTTAAGCTGTTGTAAGTGCTAATCCTTAATGGAAGATAGTCTTAGACAGCTATGTATTAAAGAGCTGCTTGAGGTGAAAGATTATTCTGACTTCTTTTACATTTTAAGAGTCAAGTTTCTCTACTCACTATATCATCGTTCCTCCTGGTTCTGTTTTATCTTGCTGTTTTCTATTATTTAAAAAAAAATGGATTTAAAAAAGAAAATTAATTTGCAATATTATTCTGCTAGGATTCCAGTCAGTGACTGGAAAAGTGAATGCCTAGTTCCTCCTACTGTGGATCTGCTCGCCTGTTTGCTGCTAAATCTACTAAAATCCTTCAACTAACCCTGCTGTTGAGATGTTGTTGTTAACAACAATGAATTAGGACCGCTGCTTTTCCTTCAAGATGTTTCAAGCAAAGTCCAAGAGGCGTAAGTGTAACTAAACCTCCATTGGATCACTTCATTTGCTTCCTGCTTATTTCTTTCATTCTTTGCCCTTTTGTCCTTTTATTTACCTAGTTCTTCACACCATTTTTTTTTTTTTTTTTTTTTTTTTTTTTTTTTTTTTTTTATCCTGATAACTTCTGTAATCCTCTATTCTTAACTTAGTATTATTTGTATTCTTTTTTTTTTTTTTTTTTTTTTTTCTTTACACTAATGCTGCTTCAATAAAATGAAAATGCTTTTTTTTCCTCTAGTCTTTTTTTTTTCTCCCACTTAGCTAAAAGGCTTCCCCCACCCACTCCCTCTTGTGTGTATGATTTGATTAGAGTGCTCTTAGCAAATTGTACTACCCAATTAAAAATTAGTGCCCAGTTTTGTGTGTGTTTGTTTTTTGTTTTTTTTTTCTTAATCAAATTCCTGGTATTTCATTGGTACGAAAATCTATTTAAAAAAAAAACATGTTAGCAAAAACATTCATCCTCATGGCGTGTCAACAGCGTGGAATCTTTTGATTCTCTCTTACCATCTGTCCCTATTGGAAGTCCTTAAACGGCATCCAGTGTCCACACAGTTGAAATTTTTGCTGGTCAGCCAACACTGATGTATTCATGTGTAGGAGTCCATAGAACATCACTTATGAGTTCATTCTTAGTTCTCCAATATGTCTTGATCATTTTATTTGGATTGTTTGAGATTGGAGGTAAGTGGCCATACAGATGCTGTCTTGTAGGGTGCTGCTTCCAGCATTTATTCAGAAACCTAACATTTACCCAGGTTTTGATATTTCCAAAGTGCATTCATTGAAAAGAATTTTAAAAAACCTGAATAATACTTCCATGAAAGCCATAATTTATTAGTAGAATGTTAAACATAAATCCTGATACTCGCTTTTTACCATTCTATGCTTGCTTCTCAAAATCAAATCTTTAAAGATGATACAGATTCTAGAATACAATTTTTGAAACTTTTCATCTTGATCTATTTTTTAGCTTTTTCTTTCAAGAGTGCATGTTCAATTTAATGATCTTTTGGACAATCTTTTTATTTTTATCCACAATTAGAACGTTTTGGGCTTCAATACCCATTCTATATACACATACATGCACTTCCCTTACATACATACATACATACATACATACATATATAATGTAATTTAAAAAAAAATTTTTTAACAAGTTGTTACTTCTGTGATATCACAACTATGATTATGAAGGAATATCCCTCTTGCTGAAGAGTAGCAGAAAATATAACTTACCTTAGATGCAGCACAAGTTGGAATGTGAGGCACCCCGTAAGAATCAAACAATGGCTTGCAAATTTAGCTTGCTAACCATAATGCCACATGAGGTGCTCACAGCAGAGGATATAGGTGCAGAGACTATTTTTCAGGGATCATATTATCTCCCCTCTTAAAAAGGGGTAAATTTATGACCTACCTTGCAAAATATGTCTAGAAAAGTATTTTATGAAAATGCTGGTCAAAAGGATGCTTTTGAGGATCAAGGGATGACTTAAAATGTAAAAGAAAAAGAGAAAAATATGTCCCATGAAAAAAAGCTGTAAAGAAGCATCAGTAAATGTATTTGAAGAAAAAAGATTCAGTTCTTGTCTACTTAAAGTGGCTGATGCAATCATGATATTATTGGGGGGGGGGGGGGCTTCTGGCAGATATGTTGTGATATGAAGTTGCACTTTTTATTTTCTTTGATCAATACAAGAAATATCAAGATAAAACTAAATGAAACACTGAAATTGTTTCTACCCTGAAAAGTTGCCAAACAAAAAAAAAAATAACAACACTTTTTTGGCTCTGAGCCAAAAAGCTAGGAAAACACTAGTCTAGAAAGTTTCCTTTTTGAAGAATTAATTTCTTAATGAAACCTCCTTATGGATTTTTTCTTTTTCATACTTAACATTTTATATTTTCCATGTAGTCACACATTAACTTTTAAAATTACTTGGATTTCTTGCAAAAAGCTCATTTGGAAGTTCAGCTCAACTGACTTGTACTTACAGGAATGGACTTAACTGAAAAAACTAAATCAACAGGCTCATTTTTAGGTTATGCATGATTGTGTGTGTGTTTTTTATATATATATATATATATATATATATACTGACTTACCCTTCTTGTAGTTTAAATGTATGTACCAGCTAGAATAAAGTTTAAGTTCTTAAATCCCCCCCCATTTTTTTTTTTTTTTTTTTTTTTTCTTCCTTCCTAAATTTAGTTCTGATATTGATACACCCAATCAGAACTTGCATCTTGTGCGTTCCACCCATGTATGGGATAGAAGGTGGTGGTGGTGATGGTGATGATCAACTTTTCATTGTTTTAGCTTTAATTTCAGAAAGGATTATTTTCCTTTACCTTCATATGTGGTCTACCACATAAATATGGATGAGGTAAGTAATTTTGTTCAGATTACTAAATGTGATAGACACTTAGGATAAAAGCAGGACAAATTTGTTTAAAAACACTCTTCTCAGAACAGGTGAGAGTACCTGTTTGAATAAGTCAATCATCAGACGTTTTTAGTTGGTGTTTTCTATAATAAAAACTAGTTTTGTTTTATCCTTTCACTCCAACTGTCGCAATCAAATTTTCATTTCAACTCTTAAAATGTTGTACTAAAAGCATAATTTTACATGTCCAAAATTTAAAAGAACAAACTTGGTAGCAAAAGTTTGGAGATTTAAATTAATTTTTTTGAATTTATCAAGTAATTTAGTGGGTTAACTGAAATAAGCAAAATATAATTTGTCAATTTTTGTTTTTCATGAAGTTATTTCTCTCATTCTCAAATTCTAGGGTTTTGGTAGCTGTTAATTTTTAACTTAGAATTTTTGCAAAAGAAAGCAGTAATTAAATAGTTTGTGGTTTTTTTTTTTTGTTTTTTTTTTTACTAATGGAACTTAGTTTTTTGCTCTGTGTAGTTAACATTTATACTTGCCTATCATGCAATTTTTTTTTTTAGACCTAAACTTTAGCCTAATATTAAAGGGTCATGCTATATATAAGATACAAATTAGTCTTACTTTTGGCTAATTATTCACACACACACACACACACTAAATTTTGCTACCCTTTTTTAATATGTTAATATTTAGGCTTCAAAAAGTCACCAGATATGCAAATATATACAGTATACAAATTGGGTAGTCTTTTTATTTATCTTATTTTTCTTTTGTTGATGCACTCTTTTTGTTGCAGTTTTGTTTGCATGGGAATTTTTTTTTTTTTTTTTTTTTTTTTATGAATGAGGAAGGTCAACATTGGGATTGTCAATGGAGCTTTTTTTAATTCTGCCATTTTCTATTATTTACTAAATTTTTTGACTTTACTTTATTTTGGTGTTGGGATTTTTTATAAAAGTTGGTGAATCCTTTGTTTACTTGTGAAAACTTGCTAACTTTATGATTTTTAAAGATGATTATAAATACATTGTTATTCAATTCAGATTTTATTGAATTGAAAGTACAAGTTTATAATGTCAGCATTAACATTTACTACTTTTTGATAAAACTTTGTATGACATTCTTGCAACTATCTTCATAGTCATTCTCTTTGCAAAATAAACTTGTTTTAAGAATTTTCTCTTCACTAGTATTATTGCTCATGACTATGTTCTTTAGAATAAATTGTCATCCATTATTGATGCTACTGTTTTAATTTCTTTTTTATCAAACTACTTGGTCCACCATTTCTACTTTTGTCAGTAAACCTTGTAGATTGGAAATAGTCTTGCAATCAAAGTCCTAACTCTTATCCTTTTTGCCTAAGTAAGCATAACTTTTTAAGACAGATTTCAGGTCCCTCCATTCAAAGCAAAATGATGGTTCAAACCTTGCTGAAGACTTATTTTTCCACTTGCACTGTTTACTGATGGTTATGTAAAAATGTAGAACCAAAGAGATTCTCAAACTAATAGATCAGCATTAATTATACCAAAGGCTGGTTTTAATCTAAATTAGGTGATATTATAGACATGATAGGATTGGAAAGAAATGCTCTATAAACTCTTAGAGAGATTTAAATACTGTTACCAATTAGGCTGGAAAAGGATTTTTAGCGTTCTAATACTAAAAAAGTTAGAAAATAAACTTAAAATTGACTCTAACAAACCTGACTTAGAAATAATGAACTTTTCATAAAGTAATATTTGCTTTTAAAGTGTAACAAAAAAATGGTCTGACTTCCTCTCAACCAGTTAACAATTTTCTTCTATTTTAAATAAATCAATTCTCATAATTTCATTCTTCAACAATTTATCTAACTTAACAAAAAAAGCTACTTCACATAGCATTAATTTCTAAAGATTGGAAGGAATGTTAATTCAAAAGTTCAATGTGTTGAATATGGGATGAGTCAAAACCAGCCAAACTGTAACAATTTGTGTCTGGCCTCAAAAGAAACTTTTGGATATTTTTCATTTGCTTCTCTCGATAGAATTGATAAAATTCTTCCAATTCTACAATATACTAACATCACATTGGATGAAGACCAACCTTTGGTACAATTTGGCTTATTTGTTTAATGACATATCACTAAAATGTGATTTATTTCGAAATGTTTGATTTCAATTATGGCTATATTTTCAATGTTTATTCTTGCCTTTCTTCAGAGGATAGAAGTCAGCATATTCTAACCCCTACTGATAAATCTATGGTACAATTAGTGATAATTTATTTGTCCAACACTTTCACCATCTGTTTAAAACAAAACTGAATCTTTTAATTACAGGGAATTAGACTAAAACAGTTTAGCAAGTTATATATAATCAAGGTTAATGGAATTCAAACAATCTACCTCCATAGATTAAATAAAAGGTTCAGTTTGGTTTGAAGTTCTGTGTAGACTTCCAAGTTTGATGCAATACACCTGAAGAAGGGCATATTGGCCAAAATGAAGACAATAGTCTGAATTTTCTAAGGAAAAAAAGTGTTTAATCATTGAGAATATAAAGTATATAACTAGGGGAATTGTGATATCACTGGTGACTACTTTTTTTTTTTTTTTTTTTACCGACACTTATAATCTCATCAGATTTGAAGGCTTGCTAATCAGCCTCTAAGGAGTTGGGGTGGGCTCACTAAAAATATAAAACTGTATAATAAAAAAAAAGCAACGAGTTAAAATTTTTATCGGTTAATCCTTTTGTATCTATGCCCTTTTGAAAATGCATAAATTCACTTTTGGTATGCAGTAATAAGTAACAAATAAAAAGTGGATATGTTTAGATAAACCATTCTCTCATAACTACCTATTTGTCCAGATGGGAGCAGCAAAGCTCTCCTTGTCAGTGCTTGTATGGTTTAATCTTATTTCAAATTTGTATAAATAACCCATGTGGTTACATTTCATATTCCAATTATTCCCAATATTTTTTTTCTCAGATGATTTGAGAAAACAATCTAAACATTAAATTTTTAAGTTTATATTAGAATGAACACTCCAATATATTGAAAGATTAATAATTTTGCAGATATTACATTCAATTGTTTTACTGAAAATGGAGAGGGGGGGTTTCATTTTCAATAGAACTGAGTGTGATTTCTGGGAAATTATTACACTAGGAATTTTATAATTCATAACCGATAAGACTGTTTTTAGTTTTGTATATTCCCACATGGATTAGATTTCTTCAGATTTCAAAATGAGTTATGTAGATTGTAACTGTGAGTGGGTGGGGATTATTGTTTCTTATATCATTCTCTCTAATGTCAAAGTTCTTTTATTCAATATTTTTACTGTTTTTTTCTTCAAGAAAAATTATCTGAAAAATTTCTTACCATATCTTTTCACTTTATTTCAAACACTATTTTGTCCTTTCTCGGGATCATTTGTTTTTAAACTTGATTTGACAATTTTTCATGTTCTTTACATATTAACATTAGTTTATAGTGATAGAAAATGGCTCTGATAAATCATGTCTTATCACCATAATTTGGTGACTTTGTACAATATTAAAAATTATTTGTACTTTATTCAAAAAGGAAAGAACTCTTAACCATTTTCTCTTGTTCCTTTTTTTTTTTTCCCCTCCTCTCCTTAGAAAACCTCACCTGTGAAGAATTTTAAACTCCTTTTTGATGGCAGTAAAATCAACATGATTTAAGCAGGGTATTTTCAAGTGTTTGTTTTTGTTCTTCCCAAATGCCTTATAACCTGACTTTGACTTGTCTGAAATCTTCTAGTAAACAAATCAAAACAGCACTTCTACAAAAATCTCTTGCAATTTGCTTTTTGTTTTGTTAAGGTTTTACATATATATAATTTTTTTGTTAGTAGTTTGGGCGAGATGGGGTGTTCTTCAGAATTATTGATCTGATTTGCATTAGGGTTGAACAATATGCTTTACTCCCTTACAAGCATTAAGGCACAGCCACATGACCAATTTACTATGGTGTCACAAATCAAGAAATTGCACTAATTACTAGTCTGTTTTAGTAATGAAAATGCTGTTACTTTTTGGTCGAATAATAATTACACTTGTGACTCGTGACATCACTTTTATCATCATAAGAAATGGATTTGGCAACCAAAATTCAAATCCTGAAAAATTAAAATGTATGAATCCTAGTATCCCCACCTCTACTGCTCCCATCAACTTTTGGATAAATTATAGGATAGACTGGGCTCTTAACATTGATATGGCAACTGATCTAAAAGAAAAAGCTCTGAATTCAAACCAGTTGTACTTAGCTAAAAAGGGAAAAAAGAAAAATTAGACATGCTCATAGTGAACGGGTTTTGGGTAAATGTTTATGGAATTATGTATAACTGTAACGACTGTTATGGAACAAGAGTTTTGAAACTGATCAAATTCAAACTACCTCCCTCCTCCTGTCCACTCACTTAAAGGCATTAAGTGTTTGGTTTAAATAACACTAGATCTTCTACCTGGTCATGGAAGTTAAACAGCATTGAACCTGATTACTATTTAAATAGGTGACTGCTTAGGAACATCAGGTGCTGCAAGTAATTTTTAGTCTTGTGTAAGATGAAGCAAAGCTTAGTAAATAACCATTTTCATATCAGGATGGTTCTGCTTTTGGAATAATGAGGATGGATCAATAAGTTTGTAACCTGATATGGTTATGAACTAAAGTTCATCTTTAAATTTTCACTGTTTGATTTAATTTGGTGAATGCCTCCACCTCCTTCTCATTCTTGGCCAATTCTATAAATCATTTTAAGATTACAATAAAATGACTACTATTGATACCTCCAAAGTTATGAATCTTAAATGTTCTAAATTAATTTTCCTTTTGTTACCTGCCCGTTATAAAAATTAGCTTGATAATTTCTTTTGATCTTTCTTGCAGACTGTATTCCTTGCAGAGAAGTTAGAACCCTCTGGAAAGTGTTTTCTTGGGTATGACTCTAAACTGCATTACGGTTAGAGATCTGGGAAGTGTGGAGTCATCCCTTCATTACCATTACTCCCAGGTCCACTGATAGGGCCCTCCTGTCTAAGCATCAAATAATTGTTTGAAAATTATTTGATAGGAATACTTGATAACATTATTTGTATTAAAAACTATTTGAAGTTCTAATTGTTTAAATATGGATATAAAAAAAAGGTTCTTTAACAACTACGCCAATGTAAATATGAGATGAACGATTCCCTCACCTTGGCATAAAATAACCCTAGATGAGTTGATATACCATTCAATTTTTTTTTCTCAAATAAATCCATATTCTATATGGCTATAGTAATTAATTTGGTATATTTTTATGATAAACTATAAACTTTTGATCATTGTTAATAATATGAAGTTTAGATGTTAATCCTTTTACAGGCATAGTAACATTTCTGTCATTGTGGTAGCATTAGCTGCTTGTTGACCAATTCATAATTAATGTATAGAAAATAATATATCCACTCTACAAGGATTTTTTTTTAAATTTTTTTAAAATCATCTGCCTGTCAAAGGGTAACTAAAATACTGAGTTTTATTATTTTTTTTCTTGTTTTTGTTTTTCCATTACATAAATGAAGAAAAAAACCTAACATGATTTAATTTTACAAAGTTAACGTATTTGCATTTTTAAGATATCATGTTTGTTACATTGCAAAAGCGAACATATTTCAGTGATATTAAACACAACTCATAACAAATTAAGAATACCACTTTTCTTTTTTTCTTTCTTTTCCCCCCCACTTATGGTAAAGAAAATAAATGGCCCTTAAATTTCACATTCTCCTTCAAGCTGTTGAAAAAAAAAAAACTGAATTAAACTACAAGTTAGATTATCAGTGAAACTGTATTTACTCCTCTGCTTTTGGTGGAGTACAGCTGGTATGAATTCAGTTTTCCTTTGAGATCAGTTGTCTTAGTAAAGCTAAAGGACCCAATATGCCTTTCTCGAAAGCATTAGCACAAAGAAATCCCAGCAACTTTTTACAGGACCATTATGCTATTAAGTTTGCCTTCTAAATGTAGTGCCTTTTTTGTTTAAATAAAGATATTGTAACAGGTAATTTTAAATTAGGCAATGAAAAACTCTCAAACTGTAGATGATGATCATAAAAATTACAACCTGACTAATACAATGGTATTGGAGTAAACATATCTCCAATTTTTTTTTTTTTTTAATGTGTGTGTGTGTGTGTGTGTGTGTGTGTGTGTTAAGGCTTACCCAAAGTTTTTACATTCTATTAACCTCATATTCTTTGAATATATGTACTTGTGCAAAAAGGAGATTCTATAAATCCACTAGAAATTTCTACTCAATGCTAAATATTTAATATTGAAAAATTATCTAATAATTTTAAAACTGACACTCAAATTGTCAAATTCAGTCTGATATGCTGTTATTTGGTATATTAAATTTACATTATCAGTTTTCATGTTAGCTGTATGAAAATTAAGTGGCAGCAAGTGGTTTCTTCAGTATCATTAATTTTTGATTTTAATGTTATCATTTAGAATCATTTCAGTCTCAGTATCTCTCTGTCTATGATATAATCTTTGTCTTTTGTGTGAACAAAAATCAATTCTGTGCTTTATATATAATCTCTACAGGACCACTTTTCCAACTAGAAATTTAAAGTTTATAAATTTGATTCCATTTACCAAAGAGAATTTCCTCGTAATTTTAAAGTTTTAGATTTTATAATGTAGCTCCCTGATTGTAGAAGTTACTTGAAAATTTTCCTTTTCTGTACAAAGATATATATATATATATATATATATATATATATATATATATTGCATAAAAAGGGTGTACATTGAAAATAGTGATCTGAAAAATAGTCATAAGCTTTTGGGTTTAAAACCAAAGATTTAAAAGGAAGCTTTTTGTAAATTACCCAGAGGTCAAAATTCTCATTGGGGAGTGTTCCTTATGACTGCATAATATTCTAATGTTAAATTAGAAGTGATGACTACTGTAGCTTCTCCATTCCATGACTCTGATGTCAGAAACTCATGAATGATTTTGTTGTCTCTCCTAAAAAGGAACCTATATCTAAATTTTATAAAGTTTACACACCTTAATGCTTATTGCTCTAGGAAAATAAAACTGTCAGTAGTCTTATATTGGGTGAAAAAGCACTTTTTTTTTCTCTCCTTAATGTTGAAATCCCCTTAAATAAGATAGAAGCCAATATTTTTCTATTAAGAGATGAAGCTGATATTACACACACACACACACTGCTTCATATTGTGTGTGTGTGTGTGTGTGTGTGTTGAAGCATTTTTGGTTATAAACAGACAGAAGAATCTATGAATTCTAAAATTTGAGGTGTTTACCAATTTTAGATGAAATAGATACTACACAAGTACATTTATGGAGAGAAAAAAAAGTTTTATTGTACTCTTCCAGTATGGTATGTGTGTCTGCCTGATAACGATAAGAAATAGATTCCATCTAAAAACTAAGTACTAAGAAATATAATAAAGGATGGATTTATAGTTTGTTTTTTGGGGTTTTTTTTTTGTTTATCTTCTGTCGTCCAATCCTTCTTAATAGTCAAAATAACCTTTGGAAATTTTTATACAGTCATCTTAAATTCAGCAAACAAAACTAGGAAATTGACCAAGAATATATACTATATTTATAATTCCACGATATCTGTCGAGTTGAGTATGTTCTTTTAAAATAAACTACATCATTGAAATAAATATAAAGACTTATCAAAGAAAAATTATTCTGCTTAGTGAACATTAACGAAATATCTTGGGTTATATATAATATTATACAAAATTTCTCTTATCAAAATCCTCGCCAATATTCATGGTAAGTGTGGCATTAATACGGTAAAAATTAAATGCTTTTTTTCTTCTTTTTTAATACAATTTTTCTTTCATTTTGTCCATATTTCACTGAGCATTCTTAAATTAACTTATGTTTTGTTTATTTTTCCACCCCCCAATGTTATCTATTTCAGTCTAAAGATACTTAAACTAGTGAAATTTTACAAATAAATGTAAAAATGGTTGATTTTAGATTTAGAATAAAACAAGTTGGAGGGGGGTGGGCTTGCTATTAACTGTCACAAATTAATACGCTACTAATGTTTTGAGTCATTTAGTCTTGACATCACCTTTTTGTTCTATTATTTCTTATTACAGGTTTAGAAGCAAACAATAGTAGGCACCATTTGAATGGATGATCTATCCTTCAAACAATTACATCCCACCCACCCCAATACACACACACACACCCTCAATAGTAAGGGGAAAGAAAAGGGTCAGTAGTACACTTTGATGTCTGCACCTTGACTCAAAGATGCCTCAGTTTTATTTGTCAGTCTCTCTAAATTTGTGTGAAATATAAATTGTGATCTCCTGTATTCCTATTAGTCGTATCAAATAGTATCTCTTCCTATTGTTTTCAATTGTTTAACCTTTTGTTTGTACTTTTTGTGTATCACCTGAAAACATTTTAATGTCTGCACAAAATTAGCTTATGCCTTTCTGCTCTACTACAACTGCTACTAGTGATAGTAGTAACAGTATTACTGTTTGTTGTGTGTGTGTGTGTGTGTGTGTGTGTGTGTGTGTGTGCACGCACACTAATGTAAATACTTAGTTGGTCTGTTGGTAATGAGAAAGGTGGGGGAAGGGATAATTTCAAAAGTAGGTCATGCACTTCTCTCCACCCCTACTACGACTTGGTTGAGTAAGGGGTGTTCTGGTGACAGGAGGGCACTGTCCGAAGGAGAAGTTATAACTTAGTTAAGTTAAAAGTCGGGTGTTGTTGACCCTAGGATTATAAAACTCCCATCAACTTTACATCGCTGCTCGGTGCTCATTTAACCACCCTTCCTATTGCTTTAACTACTGTAGCGTGCACCACCATCCCCACCTCCTCATATATATATATATATATAAATAAATAATTGGCCACCACCGACCTTTCTTTCCCTAAGGGGCAAGCACCTGAAACTATTGTTGGAATCCCACTCTTATTTAGATAGCTGCATTAACAGCAGCAGCAGCCAGTGAGAATTTAAAATGAGCTAAAACTAACCCCTCTCAGTGTGTGTGTGTGTGTGTGTGTGTGTGATCGTGATCATAAAAATGAAAAAGAAACGGTTTACTTAGTTGTGAGTATTAATATTCCTTCGTTGGTTGATTTTTATCGTGTATGTATGCACACACACACACACACACACACACACACACACAGAGGCCTCAAATTAGATTCGAGGCAAATAAACTGGCCCATCAGTCCCTGCCTAACGCACGTACACACACACAGGCTCTGAGCAAGGCACCTGTTAGATTAGTCACTGTGCTAGTTAGTTGCCTCCTCTTTTTCTACCAAAGTGAAGATGAATCGTGGACATGACAGTGGCCATCGACAGCTATCTCATTCCATGGCTGGTGGTAGGGATAAACAATTTAGTTGTTGTTTTTGTTTTGTTTTATTGTTTTTGTTTTTTCTCTCATCGAATTCTAACACTTAGAAGAAACTTTTCTGAGTTTTCTTTACAGCTCTTTAACTTTTCTTGCTTCTTTTATGAACATAACGCTAACATTCACACACTTTAATCATCTGGGTGGGGCTCTTTTTTTCCCCCCCTTAAGTTACTTATTCGAGAACATAGGATTGGTTTCACTTTTTCTTTCTTTTTTTTCTTTTTTTTTTTTTTTTTATATTATGTAGCTTTGCTATTTTCTCAACTTATTTTGAGAGGGATATTGTTTTCTAAAGTGCTTCTTTCCTTGTTTTTCGATATTGTCTTAAATGAATGCAGATGAGATTTTTGGAATTATAAACTTTATCAACTTATATTTATTCAGTAATATTCTTTTCAACCCTTATCCACATTTATTAAATTGATATACACGCTTTAACATTCTTTTAATATTGTAATTGACTTGTGGTAAATAAAGATTTTTTTTTTTCTTTTTTAGATCAAAATCTTTATTTCCTTTAATTTGCTGTTAAAAAAAATTCTTTATTGCCTAAAATCTGTTTGCTTGGGTCCAATTGCAATGTTATAAACTTGAGT
This sequence comes from Sepioteuthis lessoniana, assembly GCA_963585895.1. Lineage (NCBI taxonomy): Eukaryota > Metazoa > Mollusca > Cephalopoda > Myopsida > Loliginidae > Sepioteuthis > Sepioteuthis lessoniana. Next base: position 92,305,156 of record OY757925.1, on the reverse strand, counting down.
TTGAATTTTAGGTTTGTTTTTAGAATTAAAGAAAATTTCTGTGTGTGGGGAAGTACATTCTTTTTTTTATTTACTCTATTAAATGTTATTCTTTTTTGAAAATGAACTTTTTATTCATCTAATGATTTAAGATTGGAGCCAAAATATAAAACTACTTGATTATCATCTGGTTATGTGCCAGACTTGGTTTTTTTTTTTTTTTTTTTTTTTTTTACTATTAAATTCCAAATATGGGTAAAAACAAACTTGATTTCTTATTTCAAGCCAATTTGTCTGCTTTTTTAAATAAGATTTTGAAAAAATCTTGACACTTTTTCTTTGTCAAATATCCACAAGCTAGGAATGATTACTCCAAAATTCTTTCTTCATCAACTATTCCTCAGTTGTTTTCAAGGCAGTTAATGAATGATAAATGCTTTTTATCTATCTTCTACATTTTTTTTTTTTTTTTTTTTTTTTTGTACGCGTGCGTCTGCCTCACCATTTGTTGAGTATTAATATTAGCTATATAATCTTCTCTAGGTCTAAAAAAGCCACACCTGTACTGGGGTGAGGTGGGGAGTACAGTGTGTCCATTCTAAAATCAAAATACTATATTTAGTATCCATTGGTTGGTCAGCTTGGGATCTTTTCAGCTAAACGAAAAGCTAATCAGTTTGCCTTGGAATTTGAGTAGGTGGCTAACAGAAAAATGTTCATTCCTGTCTTTTCACACATTGCTTTGATAATTGTCCTCTTGCCATATTCAGATTTCTTTACAGCTTCCCCTGGAGACCGTTCTTGTGTGTGTGTCCCCGTCCCCGTCCCACCTCTATACGCAATTTTAATTTTAAATTAAAACTTAATTGCAATTTGTATTAAGAACTCCAATATTTACAGTAACATAGTTCTGTTTACACAGCCTCTGATACAGCTGGTGTGGTATAGCATTTAATTTCCCCTCCTCTTCTCTTATTTTTATTTTAAGTTTTTTTCCTGCTGCATGTTTTTTTTTTTTTTTTTTTTCTTCTTCCCATGAAGAAACCATGGGAACTAATTTTAAATAGTTTTCTACATTTTGTTCATTTTTCTTTTAATCCTAATATGGTAGTTATTCAATTTAATGCCAGTGTCTTGCTCATTAGATTTTTTTACCCTCAACTTGATTTATTTGAAACAAAACATTTCTCTCAACACTTTTCTCTAGATATGAATTTTATATTAGATAAAAATACTATTTATTTTCTTTTTTTATAGAAAAAAAAAAAGAAATTAGTATCTACTGTAGTTACATAAATATCTATACATTTTATTTTTAGTTGTTTTAGGTTCAGTAATATCTTGGCCTCAAGATCTGATCACTTTCTAGTGTCCTTTTGTCAGAATAAAGTTTTTGGATTTTTGGCTTAATTCTTTGTTTCCTATCATCCAACCTCATTGATGAAATTTAACCTCGCATATAGAAATGTTATGCTTTTGAAATAAGTTTTTTTTAAGTTTATTCCTACTTTCCTGATAGCCCAGTCAGCTGGGACTGTAGAATACACACTACATCTCTGCTGAGATGTAAGACCAATACCTCAACCCACCCAACGAGTGTCTTGGATATACCCCTAAACAATCTGATGGTGAGTCTCCAGTAATGCTGAAGCTTTGGGGAATGTGGAGTACCTTTTCATTGCCATTACTCCCAAGTCCATTCTGGCCCAGAGTGGCAACACCTGATAGGGTCCTATCTCTAAGTCAAATAGAACAGTTTGACATTTAAACTGAATGCAAATAAAAGACTTGTACTAAATTGAATTGTTAGAAATAGAACTGTTTGACATTTAACTGTGTAAACAAATGATTAATGTTAAATTGAATTGTAATTTATACATAGCAATACTTGGAACCATTTAACTGTGTCTAAAAGAATGAGCTCGGGTTCATTTAAAAATGTTATTGACAAAATGTGTTACAAATCATATATAAGGATTTGGCATGAAATAACCTAAAATGGTTGATATGGCATAAAACCAAACCGAGAATTTCAATCCTTCTTTTCCTTAATCTGTTGCAAACCTGTTCTTGCTTGCTTTACTCTTTTTTAGTTCCTCAATGCCTGTTCTGTTTGGTACAGTATTGCACAGCTGGAGATAGTTTGATTTCTGAATGGTAGATCTGAGGCTTAGTTACCATTGTGTTATCTATTAACTTTTATTTTATTTTTCTCTCCTTTTCCAATTTGATTGCTTGTTAATCTTCCTTTTTCATTTCAAATTGATTTTTTTCATTTACAAATTTATGAATTCATTACAAGCATTTTGGAGACTTATATCCCTCCCCCCCTTAAAGTATGTGACTAGAAGTTGGTTCAGAAAATGTACTGAATATATAAACTAGTCGAAATAAGGCTCTGCCTACAATATTAGTCAAAGAGTGTAAATTGATTTCAATTTTAAAATCTGTTTATAATTTCTCTCCCACAGACCCAACCAAATTTGAAGAGAGTTTTCTGGTCTTTTCAAGTTGTCATCTTCACAAGCATAATGGGGAATAACAATTTTGCTAATAAAGACAATAGTATTTGTGCTATTGCACAAAAGTTGAATATATATATATATATATATATATATATATACACCAACCTCTCCGCTTGGGCAGGATATGACACTAGGTCAATTTTTAAGTGGAGTTTAACAGGTTTGAATTCAGAGTTTTCCTTCTAGACTAGTTGCCTCACCAAGGCTGAAGAACCTAGTCTGCCCTACTATTTACCCATAGCTGGAGGGAAAATAATTGGATTCATACCTTTTCCAAGGGTATTAGTGCTATGTGAAATGCAATCAGTCTTGTCCAGGATTTGAACTCTTGTCGCTGTGTCCATTTCCTATGCCAATAACCATTACACCACAGGCACCTCCAAAAGTTGAACATATATAGAACTGCCATTTGTATTTGCAATTTTTTTTTAAATTCAGGAATGTATGACAGGTTGCCTAAACTGGTCCCTGCAGGTTATCCCTTTTTCCTTAAAGTATATATATCTATATTTGTTATGCATTTTGATATTTATTTGCTATATTTGTCATCTTATTTCTGTTTCTAGTGTAATTGAGTACACATATTCCAGTAATGTCTTGTGTAGTAGTAAATTTTTTTATGGTATTATGACTTAATACCAGTCTACATATTGATTTTTTTTTTTTTTTTTTTCTTCTTGGATGAAATTGAATCCAAATGTTCTTTTATTTTTCAAATTAAATCCAACTTTGATAACTCTTGAAAATACATTTAAAAGCTTAAAATGACAGTTTCCTGCTCTAAAAGGAAGCCATCCTGCCCCCCTAAAGTCAAAGATATGATCAGAAGTTATTTGACAAAACATCATCTTTGATCTGCCAAACTCTCATATATAACATGCTTAGAACAGGCAAATAGTTAAGCAAGTAGAAAATATGATCTTTCTCATATATTGATGAAAATTATATGCATTCTGAAATAGAAACATTTAATATAGTCCATTTTTTTAAATACCATTAAATTTCCATTTATTACTTATTTTTACACCTTCATAAACTAAGTTTAAATAGAAAAATTCAAAACTATTTTTTTTTAAAAAAAATCCAAATACCAATATTTTGTAGCTAAGTTGTCTGTAGCATTTGTTTGCAGCCTGTATTTGTCATTGGTTGTAAATTTTCACCATCACACAGTCTGGGAATTTGTCTCACAGGTTCAGTTGGACACTTGTTAAATGTTAACAGCTTCCCAAGAATTACACTCACAAAGGGGTCAAGGGTCATACTTTTTTTCTTTGCCAGTGTTGCATTCTTTTCTCAGAAAATAAATCTCTAAGTGACTCCATTATATGAAAGTGAACCTTTTTGGGGGGTGGGGGGGTTGCCTGTCAGTCTGGATGGCTAAAAGTTATGACTTTTCTAGTGACACTATTTAAAAAGTTCTCTAATTTTGTTTTTTGAAAATGTAGCCACTGTTTGGCTCCTAATTTAAGCAAATGAAATGAATTATAAAAAAAGATTTAAGTCCATTACCTAATACAAAATTAGAAAAATAAAAGTATTCATTTTGCACAATGAGTACTTAATTTTTGACATAATCTTCTCCCTTGTTGATATACTTTATTTCATGGTGAATATTAATTACATATATTGAACAGAATTCAGCTAATAACTCTATCAGACAACGGACATTAATCCACATTCATATGCGATATTAAATGCTTCTAATTGTTTCTGGATCTTTTATTTTATTTTTTTTAAGGTATATTTAACTGAAATGTTTATCGTCTTTCACTGTTAAAAATGTTTTTCTTTATTTCAGGTTATAAATCAACAATGAGGGAGTACAAATTGGTTGTCTTAGGAAGTGGTGGCGTTGGCAAAAGTGCCTTGGTAAGTTCTTTTCTTTTTTTTTTCTACTAAGCTTGGATGTATATAGTAATCATTTGTGTAATAAGACACTTTTTCTTTTTCTTTCTCTCTCCTTTTTTCTCTAAATATTTCAGCCAAAAAGTTAGGGGTGCCTTATGTTCAAAGGCCTAATGTAAACTAAGTCGATGCGAATCAATAAAAAAGTTGAACCAATGCTAAACATTGGATTAATTTAGCTACTACAAATTCAAAAATATCTTTATCTATTATACCAAAGAATCCCCCCCACACACAACACCCTAGTCCAAAGTTTTATACACAAATAATTACAGCTTGGGAAAAAAGATATGGACGTCTAGAAAAATAAATAAAATTTTGAGTTTACTTCCTCAAAATACTGAAGGATTTCTTAAGGTAATTGTTCTATCTCTTGCCATTGGAGCATTGGTCCATGAGATATCATCTCTAATATTTCTCTTGGACTTGCTGCCAAGTGTTATCTTTTCTTGGCAGTGCCATTTTTATCTAATTATCAGTTTATATTAATTTCTCTTGATATTAAAGTTTTAACATTATGAAGCACTCGGTTAGTGAAGATGCTTGATAATAACTTGAAAATATTGCTTAAAGATATATAATGATTTGTGTACTTAGTGATCTCCCTCCCCCCAACTCCACTTTCAAAATTTAGAAGTCCCTTTTCATTTCAAGTCAGTCTTTGAAAGGACTTCTCAAAAGTCCTTTTCATTGCCTTTGCTTAATTTTATATCAATGATTTATTATCAGTGATGATCATGGTACTGAATATCAAAAGATGAAGCCCATCATCCTGAGACACACAAATATAGCTTTGTTTTGCTATAAAATATTTGTGTCTTTAAATATCACTTGGTGTCTTCTTCTACCAAAGTACTAAAAGCCTTTTTTCTTTTCTCTCTCTCTCTCTCTCTCTCAAACAACAATGTTATATTCTACATGTAGTGTGTATGGCATAATGGTTATTGTTGAAGGAAATAGACACAAGCTGAATTTGAATTATGGGTGGGGCTGTTTGCATTTCATCTCTCACTAATACTCTTGGGAAAGGCATGAATCCTTTTCTCCCCAGTTATGAGTACAAGAAGGAAAAATCAGTATTCAAAAAGCCAGGGTTGTGGGGCTAGCAATTCCACCCCCATAAAAACCTTGCGGTTGAAACCACTTCACCATCACAGAAATGGTTAGTTTGTGGGCTCTGTGGTCTTCAAGTTAGTCTTGGAAATATTGTTTGTCCTTTTTGTAAAGTGAAAAAAAAAAAATAGAAAAAAAAAACTAGTATATTTATCTGTCACGTCTGTAACACAGTCAATTCTATGATTATTAGCAGAGTTGGCTAGGGTTGTATAATATGTCGACTGCATCTCTGCAGAGGGGTAAGACTACCCCCTCCCTGCTCCCAATGAGTGTCCTAGATATGACACTAACCTCTCTGATGGTGAGGCTCCTGTCCTGTTGCATGAAGGAATATGGAGTACCCCTGCCTTGCCATTACTCCCAGGCCAACTCTCCATCTATAAATCAAATAGAACTGTTCAATCATTTTCTATACTTGAAACCATTTAACTGTATGCAAACTAATGATTGCTGATTCAATTAAAGTTTTACTTACAAACTATTTTATAATTCATGTATTTAATATATATGTAGGAACAGGATTTGGCATTAAATAATCTAGAAGGGTTGATATACCATAAAACACTACCAACCAATTATCTATAATTATTACCATAATTTGTATATAAAATTCATTATTTTTCCAGATATTTCTGACTAAAAGTTAGTGGTGCATATTATACATGAGAACTATATAATCAACTTATTTCTCTGGTCATATGCCTCTCCATATTCTGGGCAAGATGACTGAAAGTAAGCTGTATCTATAGTCCCAATTAATGCTTTACACTATTACTGAGAAATATCTGCTGGAAATTTTTTTCTTCCTCTAATATCAACTTATTTTTAATGCAAAGTTGTTCCAATTTTGTATAAATGTGTATTTGCTCTAAATTTAAGGTTTTTTTTGTTTTTTTTTTTGTTTTTTTTTTTTAAGATGTTATATAAGTAAGTAAAGTTGGTGACCTAAAGGCTCCCTTTTCAATAGCTACTACGCCGAGGTGTAGGGGAGGGCGCTACTCCTTTCCTTGGATTGATCCACTTTACCCATGATACATACCTTATAATGCTGAGTGTTAAGCAAAGAGGTATTAAGTACCATTTTTAAAGTCTTTGGTATGACCCGACCTGGGATTGAAACCCGGTCTCCTAGACCATTGGTGAACACTCTACCCACTATTTTTAGATTGCCCTGTTGGCTGGGGCTGTAGAATACACTGCTTCTCTGCCTAGGGGTAAGACCCCCCCCCCACAAGTGTCCTGGATATGACACTAAACAATCTGATGGTGAGGTTCCAATAATGCTGGAGCTTTGGGGAATGTGGAGTACTCCTTCATTGCTATTGCTCTCAGGTCCACTCTCGTCCAAAGTGGTAGCACCTGATAAGGGCCCTATCTATGGGTTAAATAGAACTAAACCATGATTTTTTTTTTTTTACTTTACTGTTTTTTGCATTTAAACTGCATATTTATGCTGGACTGAATTGTTTAAAGTGGAACTGTTTTGACATTTAAACTGCGTACTTAAGCTGAACTGAATTGCTCGAAATAGAACTGTTTTGACCTTTAAACTGTGTACTTATGCTAAACTGAATTATCTGACATGAAACTGTTTTGACATTTAACTGTGTTGCCCAGTTGACTGGAACTGTAGGATACACCAACTGCATCTCTGCAGAGGGGTTAAGACCCCACCCCCCGAGTGTCCTGGATATGATACTAAACAATCTGATGGTGAGGTTCCAGTGATGCTGGGGATTTGGGGAATGCGGAGTACCCCTTCACTGCCATTGCTCCCAGATCCACTCTGGCCCGAAATGGTGGCACCTGATAGGGCCCTATCTAAGGGTTAAATAGAATTAACTGCATACTTATGCTAAAATGAATTGTTTCAATTAGAACTGTGACTAAACTGAATAGCTTGAAATAGAAATGTTTTTGACAATTAAACCGTGTACTCAATGCTAAACTGAATTGTTAGTAAAGTAAAGTTGGCGACCATAGTCGAGGGTAACCCGAAGGCTCCCTTTTCGATAGCTACTACACCAAGGTGTAGGGGAGGGCGCTACTCCTTCCCTGGATTGCTTTACTTTACCCTTGATCCGTACCTTATAATGCTGAGTGTTAAGCAAGGAGGCATCAAGTACCATTTTTTGAGTCTTTGGTATGACTCGACCTGGGATTGAACCCAGGTCTCCCGGGCCATTGGCGAACACTCTAACCGCCAGGCCAATGTCCGGTACATAGGCCAATGTCCGGAATTGTTAGTAATAGAACTATTTTTTTTTAAGAACAAAGGCTAAATTTTTTCTTTTAAAAAAAAATCAGTGCATATTATAGACAAATAATTTCAGTACATGTAAGACTACTCTAAAATGCTTTTTATTGCTAAGAAATTCACAATATCCTGACTTGAACATTTGTAAGGTTAATATATGTAACTTTCTCACTCTTCAACGATGCTTCTTATCTATCGGTTGTATCTTATACCAGATAGAATAGCACCATTCCTTATCACTCAAGATATGGTCTGCAATAACAGACTTTTCTACTTTGGTTGTGGCTTTTCAATATTCCTCAAGTCTGACTTTCAAGCATCAGCTGGTGCTTATTTGGTGTTATTTTCTACATTTGCATTGAGATACTTGCAACCTTTTGTACCTCACTTTAGTGAAGGAGCAACTTTAGTAGGTTTTTTAAAAGTGATTCTATTATGAAAATTTACTGTTGTGATGTCTATAAATGCTTTTGGATTCATGTCATATCTCCTTTTAAATGCACTAAGCTTATTTATAGTAGCTTCATATGCTAGGGTGAGTCAAATTTTGCAATATTTTGGTAATGTGGGACAGCTCTGAATGCATTTGCCACGGTCTTGAAAGTGACTAACCTCACTGGACTGTGAAAGGATGAGCTTGTCTGATAGTCTCGGTGCTATTTACCAGATTTACCTCTGACTTGGAGCACAGCCTTGGAATCCAGTTTTAGGCCTACCTGAACATTGAGGGTCTTGCAGCCCTAGCAAAATTTTTTGAATCTTCTGATTACAGTACTGAAAAACCACAGCTTCACCTTTCCTACGTTTCTGGTTGCTTCTGCTGTGTTATGACCCAGTTCAAACTTTGTAAAGCATAAGTTCCCAAATTATTGCACATTCATCTCCGCAGATCACACACAGTGAAACAATATACAACATTTCAGTACATCAGCAACTAACATGATACTAGTAACTTTAGTGATGGTTACCTTTTTACACTTTGAACTGCTTTGACCACATGATATACATTCTACTAACTAGCATGTACCAAAGTATTGCAAAGTTTTTGACTTGGCCGAGTATTGTAGAGTTTGACTTGTAATTTCTTATTTTAGAAATTATAAAAACCTGTTCTTTTATAGTGTTTTGCTTTAGCTTTCTTTTGCTCCTTGCCATTCATTGCTGCTGACCTTATTGATGATGTTGAAGCAATCAAATGATATGAGATGTTTTTAATTCACAAACCTAAAATCACTCTCTGCTTTAAAATTGAGTTTATTCATTTTTCCTCCTCGCCATTGTAATCTATATTAATGGTTTGGTTTCACTCTGTACATTTTCCTAGTGAAGCCAGATTATAGAAATTATCATCCATGTACTTAAACTAGATCAAAGATTTTAGCAGTAATTTTTAAGGCTAATTTTTGACATCTTGTTGGCAATGTTAACATCTTATCAGTTTGTACCCAATCGATAACAGAAAGCCTAACTTTGAGGTCACCACTTTACTTTTCATTTCTAACATGTTGTTGTTGTTTGTTTTTTTTTTTTTTTTTTTTTTTTTTTTTCCCCTTCCCCCCTCATTAGTCCATAACCAAGTTTGTTTTTGTTTTTTGTGGGTTTTTTTTGGGGGGGGTGCACTACTTGATATAGTTTGTCTTGGATGGGGATGACCTGTCAGAACTTATTGCTTTCCAGATCTACAACTGGTTTGAATTTACTTTTCCTTCTAGACCAGCCCAGTCAGCTGGGGCTGTAGAATACACTGACTGTATCTCCCCAACAAGTGTCCTGGATATGACATTAAACCATTTGACCATGGTGGTTTGGCAAATGTGGAGTACCCCTTCATTGTCATTGCTCCCAGGTTCACTTTGATTCAGAATGGTAGCACTTGATTTAACATCTGTCATCTATGGATTAAATAGAACAAACTGACTGTGTGCAAACAAATGACTGATATTAAATTGTGATTGTTATATAGCAATACTTTAAACCATTTAACTGTGTGCAAACAAATAAGCTCAGGCTCTTTTAAGAATGTTATCTACAAAATGTGTTTACAAATTATGAAGATTTGGCATTAAATAACTTACAATGGTTGATATGCCATAAAACCCGACCAGGCCCAGTCGGCTGGGGCTAGAGAATACTCCAACTGCATCTTTGCTGAAGAGTTAGACCCCCCCCCCAACAAGTGTTCTGGATATGACACTAAACAATCTGATGGCGAGGTTCCAGTAATACTGGAGCTTTGTGGAATGCGGAGTACTCCTTTATTTCCATCACTCCCAGGTCCACTCAGTACTCATGTTAAATTGAATTGGTTGAAATAAAACTTTATATGTATAAAAATGGATTTGGCATTAAATAATCTACAATGGTTGATATGCCATAAACCCCCAACCTGACCAAAGCAAACCAATTCTTCTAGACAGATTGTCATACCAAGGTTAACTAGATTATTTACTCATAGCTGGATGGATAATTGTTGGAATCATACCTTTCTTCGGAATATTAGTACTATGTAAAATACAAAAAGCTTTATTCAGGATTTGAACTTGGGTAGCTAAGTTCACTTCCTACAATGATAACTGTTAAACCACAAGCACCTCAAAATTATCATTTGTAACTGTCCTTAAAAATTAATTCATTGAAATCTTCAACCTAGCTTAAATCACAATGGAGAATTTATAATAATAATAATAAAACATAGATGATAATGATAATAATAATGTATTTAAAAAAAAAAAAAAAAAAAAACATCCAAAGAAAACAATATTCATCTTATCACTTCTGGAATAAGGAATAAAGACAAATGAGACACATGGGAAAGCCATCGCTAAAGGTGAAGCGGAAACATTTGATATGGCAGATTATATCTGAAAGGAAAAGGAAACTAGCTACCCAGTCTAGGGTAAGTAATAGATAAGGAACATCATTGGTGTGTAAAGAAGATAATCTGCCTGTATTTATCTTCACAGATTAATATAGTCAGTAAAGACTGGATTCCTTTACTTATGAAAGGAAGACTTTTTAAAACTGTCTTGCAATTTGTTTTTACCCACTTAGCTGTGAATGGTTTGGTCCAGTTAGTATATTTACCACTTTTTTGTTTTCTATTAATTATTGTGGTGGGTGAGGAAGGAGCATGTTGGGGGAGGGGGTATATATATATATATATATATATATATATATATATATATTGAATTTAAATAATCCTGGTAAAGAGCTCAATGTAAGTAAAATCCACAGAAACTCTTGGAAGAAAATGTGCTCCAGAACTTTAGCATGCATTATTTTGAATAAAATTCAAATTATACAAATTTATTTTTATTTAACAAATGTTATGACTTCATTAAATTGTTTCAGCATTTATTAAATTAGCATATTGAACTTTGTATTAATTTACATTGTGATCATTATATTGCATTTGTGTCTTTCTCAAATTGACTTGATGACAAAATTGAGATACAGTGCTAATTTGATGTCATTCATAGTAAAATTTGAAGAAAAAAATGGAGGCAACGAAAAACGCATCTATAAACATCCTACTTCAGATGTAAAATAGCTATTCAAATCACTGATGTTGACCCCTTTTAAAACTGTTTAGGGAATTTGAGCTTACATAATTTTATTGCCAGCTTAAAACTTACTCAGAAGTAGAATTATATATGATCGTTATTTTTTAAATTTATTTATGTCTTATTTAATTAATTTTTTTTTTTTTTTTAAATCATGGGGGGGGGCCTCATGGTGTAATGATTAAAGCGATGGACTGCAGAATTGTAGTAAGTGTGTTCATACTCCAGTCGCGCTATTACGTTTACTTTCGGGCAAATACCCTTGGGAAAGGTATGAACCCCCTTATCCTCCCAGCTATGGGTTAAATAGTACCACTACTGTTCTTCTAGGAGAATAACTTTGGCATTAAATAACCTACAAAGGTTGATATGCCATTAAACAAAGAAACCAAACCAAACAAAATCATTATTTATATTTAACCAACCATTCTACTACAGGCAGGGTGTGACACAAGGTCAATTTTTAAACAGAGTACATCTGATATGAATTTGGTTTCCTTCTCTGAGACTGCTTGCCATACTAAGGCTGGAGATCAGTCTACCCAACTATTTACTCATAGCTGGGAGGAAAGCAGATGGATTCATGCCTTTCCCAAGAGCATTATCACAAAGTGAAATGCAGCACATCTTCATCCAAGATTTGAACTAGTCGCTGATAAGTCCATTTACTATAATTGATATGCCCTTAATGCGTTCACATATTATTACATTTAATATTATTATTATTATAAAAAAAATAATAATCTAATGAATATTGCAGCAATTGGATGAAGGATAAATTGAAATGTTTAGATTTGATTTTCTACTTGCTAAAATAGTTCTTCTAGCTAGTAGGCACTTATGATGGCATAATGGTTATTTTTATAGGAAATGCGTGCAGTAACTTAAGTTCAAATCCTGGACAAGGCTATTTGCATAGTGCTACTACCCTTGAGAAAGGCATGAATCCAACTATTCTTCTCTCAGCTATGGGTAAATAGTAGGGTAGACTGACCTCTTTAACATTACTATGGCAACTGGTTTAAGAGATGGGATACAAGTGGAAGGATTGAGTAAATACATAAAAATTCTTTTTAGTTGTATGATAAATAAAACTTCTTAAAATAAAGGACATAAATTTCTCTCTCTCCAGAAACTTGGTCTTTTATTTCCAGTTTACACTGTTTACTGATACGTTGCAACAAAAATGGTCATCAAAAGTTAAAGTTTTAAAGTTGAAAAATAGTTTGCATGAAAATTTTTCCAGCCATATTAAAAGATTCTGGATTTCTGTAGAACTTTAGAAGTTGTGTGTGTGTGTGTGTTAGTTGTTGGCTGGTTAGTGAAGACAGATAGGTTTACATCATAAAATGAAAAAAAGAGGTTGATCTTTTTACAACCAAAACCAGGGCTGTCAATATTGTGAATTTTGGGATTACAAAAAATATTGTTTAACTAGGATATTAACCTTTTTATTTCTTTCTTGAGCGATAAAATTGGAATTTGTTATGAAGCCAACATTCAAATACTTTCCTATTACTTGTATTATGAACCAGGCTTGGGTTGAAAGTCTTCTTCCCACTTTTTTTTTTTTGTGAAGACCATATCTTTCTGTTGCAGATATCATTGGGGATCGAGGAAAGTTTTGGTAAAGGGCTAGGCTTTGGATTTTCTCATTCCCAATGATGCCAGCATTGGAAAAAAAATAGGGCCTAAATTGTTCCATTAGAGTATTTGAAGAAAAGAATGGAAAAATCAAAGATATTTTAAAATCACTCAAATGTTGTATAAAATTAGATTTTATAAGAAGAAAAAAAAACTTTGCTTGTCCCATTCATTCAGATTGTTCAAAGATAGATGTGATTAAAAATGAAATACTGAATGAATATGAAACCTGGGATGAGAGTCTTTATAGATATGTTTGTTTTAATGCTGAAAAATAGACTAATTACCTATGATTGCTTATCAGCTGCATGTTGCTAATAAAGAGTGCTTGAATATGCATATCTTATTAAAATATGACCTATTGTATAAGCAAAGATAAACAACTCTTGGGTTGGTTCCACCTGTCTTTATTGAATTGTAAACCTACAAATATTGGTTAATTTGGAAGATCTACACATATAATGCTATATATAATTATTCACAGGCACACAAATGTGTTTTATCATTTGTACCTAACACTTTCTATGTCACAAGAGTATTTCATTACAAAGATAGGCAAATTGAGTAATGAAAATCTGTTTTTATAACATGAGACATTTAGTGTCGCTCAATATGAGCAAGTATTGTTACCATAACAAAAAGCTTTTTTTCTTTAAATCCTACTGGAATACAAATTGAATTTTTTCACTGCTATTAACTAGTTCTAGAGAAAAATCTACAAATTCTTTCTAATTTAATTTTATTATCTGGGAACCAAATTGGGCACAAGTTATTGAAATGAAAATTAAATCACTCTAGATATTACAAGCATGGAAGACTGGCTCTAAAAAAGAAATTAACAAAAATAAGCAAATGTACATCAAGAAAAAATATGGGAATCTACTGTCCCACACACATGCACGATTCATAAAATAGGTTTCCCTATTACAACTAAAAAGTGGCTGTCAAAATTCAGCACGACATTCATATTCTCAGTGTAATCAACCTATTTCCACAAAAATCTCTCACCATTTTTGGAGAACTAATCAAAGAAGCAGTTATTCCAGCCTTGAAAAACTGTATGTTTCAGTGTCCAGATGGAAAATTTGATGGTGATATCTGTGTACAATTCCGAATATTATTGGAGGTAGGGGGTGGGGGCTGATGACTAACATCTATACGAATAGAGGACTTGTCCTTTAGAACGTGACAATTATGGTTTGGATATAAACACCTCTATCATACTCTAATTCCACTGAAATACGCCTTTTGATTTCATCAAACAATACACTTCAGTGGATTAAAGTAACAAGAAACTGTGGGATTGTATAATGTAAATTAAAGACAGTTGAAATTTTGAGTCCAAATACATGTGAAAGAATAGATCCTTGCCAGACTAGTAAATAGTGACCATTACACCTTATAATTATAACCGAGTCGTACCCTACATACATTTAAAAAAAGAAAGTGACATGTATAAGAAAAAAAATTGCCAAAATGTTCTGCAGTCCATGTGAAAACATGATCAAAGTCTGCATGATATCAGATGGGGTTGTACTAGAAAGTTAGAACAACCAGTTTAAAATTTGATATTGTAATATCACTCCCTAGGGCAACAATGAAATTAAGTATGACAGATCATATATGAGAGACAGTACATATTTTCTGTTTCTGCAGTTGCATATGAGAAACTGCAATGGAAAGTTTGTAAGGTCAAAGATTCATGCATTGTCAAAAGAATAATCCAATTTATATTCTCTCTCTCTCTCAGTGCTCAGTATTTTTTGTCTATTATTCTTGGATATGAGAGACTATCATGAAATAAACTCATAATAAAATAAACTAGTTTTTCCAGTTTCCTCTTGAAATGCAATTCCAAGTACTTGTTTATCTTGTGTTAATCAGGAAAAAAAAACTACCCTGCAACTTTAATGACACGATGAACAGCACAAATTTGAATATCAAAAAACGAAGGATGAAGATTCTAAGTCAAAAATATGTGGAAGAATAAAGCTTAAAATTAAAGGTTTTCAAAATAACTATCTGTTCTTTCTCCCAAAATTTTTCTTTCTAGATACTTGGTGCTTTTTTTTGGTTGGGGGTATACATATTTCATTATTTACATTTTTTTTAACCTTATTTAGCATATCATTCCTTTCAGAAATCCTCTATTCAATGTTAGACAACATTACTCAGGTGAAATAAAATCTAGCAAACTTTTAAAAGATTAATTATTATAAATAAAGGTCTTTTTAATTTTGAAGTGTTGTATATTTGATTTAATTTTAAGGATTGATCACCCCTTGTTATATTTTATTACCCAACATATTCTGGTTTGCCCTCCCCAAAAGATCTTCTCGCACACAACACACACACACTTTAGTTTTTGTATGAGTTGTACATGAAAAATAGGGGGCCTAAATAGAATTGGTTGAATGAAGTTCTATGCTTTATAAGCTTTAACAGGAGTAAAACCTGATTCCAATTCTATTAGCATTGTTGATTTTGGAAGGGTCATTTCACTGTAATTTAATGAGGTAGCATACATTTAAAACATCATCACAATTGATGGTATCTGGCAATAAAATAGTTAGTTGGTTGGTTACATCTGATCAATAACTAATCTACTCACTGTTAAAATATAAAACTACTTATTTCCCTTAATAATTATTACATTCTGAAATATATCTGTTAATTTAGCAATTGTTATGGGACATAGGTAGTAATGTAATATAAAAATAGTATTATATAAAAATTTAACAGCATATTCGTAGTTATTTGAAAATCATTTAGTCATGTGGTGGGGAGGAGGTAGTTTTGTGGCTAACGTGCATTGAAGTGAGTTTGAACTCCAGTCATGCTATTACATCAAACTAAACCCTCAGGAAAGGTATGAACTTCTTTATTCCCCCACCTCACCTCTCCAAGCTCCGAGTTAAATAGTATCATTGCTGTTTTTCTACAAGGATTACTTTGGCATTAAATATCCCATGAAATTTGATATATTAAACAAAGGAATATTCAAAGCTACTTCAGCAGGCGTTAATCTCAATGTAAAATTTCAAATTACCTTTTTTTTTTTATTTTTTTTTTTTTTTTATTTAAATAAAATTTATATTAAAATTAATTGTTAACAAAAGTACTCTATTTTTAGCACTTTCTTTCCTTTGAGAAATGATTAGTTGGAAATTGTTTTTTTATTGTATTTTAACACTACTGTGATAGTTTTACAATTAACGTTTTTTTGCTGTTATAATGCACCATTTCAAAGTTTAGATTTGATATTGTAAGTTTTTATTAATATGTAAACTTTGTCCATACACAAATCTATAATTTGTAACATAAGACTTGGGGCTGTTTATGGAGCAGTCTTGATTATTTTGTATATTTACTTTATAAATTTGCTCACTTCATTAATTAGCTCAAAATCTGTACAGAATAAATATGCAAATGACAATTGGATTAGCTTATCCTACAAAGCTTTGTCTAATAAAAGTACATGAACACTCAATGACGATCAAGCTTCTTATTTAGTTGGTTTGCAAAAAAAAAAAATAAATAAAATCCTACTTCAATAGGGTAGCTAATAGCCATTACCTATATATAGAGGAATGGATACAAATTCTATTCTATATATTTGTATATTAAATACTTATTATGCATCTGGTTTTCTCAGTTAGAAAAAGTAAAAATGCTAAAACCTTGATATATTAAATTCTTTCTCTTATTTTCAAAGTTATTACTTGAAAAATGTTTTAACAACTGAATAACATAGTCCAATAGTGTTTCATGAAATGGCTCTATTCCCAGACTGGTCTTGTGAGCAATGAGAAAGTTCTCACATCTTTCAACATCAAAAACTACTTCTTGCAAATTACTTATAATTAAGTTAACTATAAACATTTGTTGATAAATATTTCATGTTTTCTGCATGTATAACAGCGTTTTTTTTTGTTTTGTTTTTTGTTTTTTTGTTTTTTTTTAATTAATGTCTTTAATGAGAAGTAATAACTTCTGTCTGATGACTGTTGTTACATTTAATGTATAAGATTTATGTAAATATAACAACTATAAGACAGGTGATTACCTTGCATCGTCTAATGGTGAGTTTGGGGGGGGGGTGTTTGTTTTTTTATTGAATGCTCCTTACTTCTGGCCTTGTACTTAGCTTAGTAAATGATGATTATGAATAAGCAGTATTACCTCTTCCCCATATCACAATATATTAATTGATTGTATCTTGGTTAACTTGATTGCTTTAGCAATTTTTAAATATCTTATAGAAATAACTAAGAAAATCCCACACACGTGTGTGTGTATGTGTAATAAGAGATCTATTTTAATAGCATAGGCACAGTCATCCAATACTGTTGACTGTTTATGCTATAAATTTATATCTACATATGCTCTCACCAATTTTGATTACTCTATCTTTATATAGAAAACTGTCTCTCTCTCTATCTATATATATCTATATATATATATATATATATATATATATATATATATATATATATATATATATATATATATATGCACTATAAGTTTGTTAGTTTGAGTTTCATGTTTCACATGATCTGTCTGAAGATTGGGAAATGCATGAAACACATGTAAATTTTATCTGCTCTGCCATAACATCATTTTGCAGTCTTGTGCAAAACTCTGCTTATTTGTTATTTTTCTGTTATATATACACACACACACTGCATCAGGAATTTATCACTTTATAATGGAATAAAGGTTTACTTTTGGTTAATTTCATTTGTATTGTCTATTTGAATTTTAACAGGGATTATATAAATATTTAAATGTTCATTTAATATGCTTCCACTGTGTAGAATTGTTGAAATTATCAATGTATTTTTAATGTGATATTTTGGAATAGAAAGGCAAAAACAGCTTTAGGAACTAAAATTGCAAAACATAATGCAGCATTAGAAATTTATATAAAGATTTAAAAGTTAGTCATTATGGCTAAAATCAAAAGGCTTTAAAAAAGGAAGTATTTAGATAACCTATTTATTGACAGGGATTTTGCTAAAAACTTACTGTCATACCATTAAATCAATTTGAGAGAAAGAAAGACTTTTTGGAAGCACTTGGAACCTCCTTTTCCACCCCCACCCCCCAATGATTCTCCCTTCATCATTTATCTAAACAAACATTCAAACTAATGCAGAAAAAGTCAAAGCAAATTCCAAGATTATTGAAAAAAGAAAAAGAAAATCATTTATCAAGGAAACATTCTTAGTAATAACAACACTGGAAAAATATTTCAAGTCTTGTAAACAATAAAATTTCTTTTATTGCAAAAGAGATACAGTGAGGTTAGTCTTAAGTTTACATACAAGCACATTTGGAAATCAAGTACTTCAATCAGGCAAAACTGTAATAGAACGTTCTAGTTCATAATTGGAGACGGGGGTTAGATAATGGCATCAATGATTCAAGAAACTTGTCTTATCTACAGTAAAGCATAGAAATGGAAGTGGCAGATAATGTAGAATTTTTTTCTCTTTAGCAAAAGAACTTTGGCTAGAACATAATGTGTATATATTGCAGAACACTTTTTGTCTTTGAACATTACAGCTGAAGTTTGGTTGGATCTTCTAATATGACAATGATGCAAAGTGGATTGCAAAAGCAACTAGAAAATGACTTGCATGCAATATACATAAGTCTTTGTCTTAAAAAGGGTTTGAATGGAAAATTATTTTTCTCCCCCTATTGGTTGGTTGTTTCAATGAAGCAATAATGAGTTTTACACACAGCTTTAATTTTTGTCTAGAATGGGCTGCATAAATCTGTTGGTTTTAATTGATCAAAAAAAAAATTTGTCCTTTTTGATCAAAAAAGAAATATGGCTCCTATTAGGAACTGAAATCTTAAAATTGGAAAGGGACATTCTTTTATATTGATATGAATATTGATAGGACTAGTACATTTCTTTTTTTTATTAACCTAATCTGGAAAACATGTGAATAAAGAAAACAAAGTACTACTATCTTTTGGATCAATGACCTAATTAGTTGCCTAGTGTGTCCATAATGTTTTTTTTTCTTTTCTCTATATATTCATAGCCCAATTTGCTGTGGCAGTACCTGTTAGGGTCTCATTTGTGGGTCAAATAAAAATATTTAATCTTTTTCTATACTTGAAATCATTTAACTTTGTGCAAACAAATGATTGATGTTGAATTGAACTATTAGTATATGTTCGAATTAGGATGGTTTAATTTACAGGAACATCCTTTTTCTTGTTTCTTTCTTCTTTTTTTTTCTTTTTTTTTTTTTAATACTTTACTGTTTTAACCCCCTCTACTTTCACCTGAGAATTTAAATTTATTATATATATATATATATATATATATAGTAATCCATATTTGCTGGGTTTCTTTTTTCAACCTCAAATTAAACATGTGGAGTCATCAGATGAGATAATATGATATTCTTTGCCGAAATAAATTAATGACAATTTAACCAGGTTTGAGTTTTCTAATTGCATTTTATTTATTTATCTATCTAATATATATATATATATATATATATATATATATATATAATTTGGCATTAAATAATCTATAAGAGTTGATATGCCATAGAATACAACCATCTTTATATTCATCCAATGTTTTCTTTTGCCTTTAAATTTAGACGAGAAACATTTTAATTAAAAACAAAAAATTCAAGTGTTTTTCTTTTTCTCTCCTCTACAGACTGTCATAAATTCTATTTTATTTCCGCAATGTTTGGATAGAGGTAGGAATATGATTTTGGGTTGGGTTTAAAGTGTTCATTCATCTTCAAGACAGAACATCTATGCAAGCTGCAACATCTGAATGTAATTCACATCTTACAGAGCAGTTGAGTAGACTGTTTTAGAGCCAGCTGCACATCCCAACTACAGAGTTGGGATGCAATGTGCACTTCACGTCATAATTACAGTTTGACTTTGAATATTCTAGGTTTTGAGAGTGGGTCATGTCACAGTCCTTATGTTAACTTTGATTCTCCTAAATCTGTTAACCGAGATGTTGGCTATACATGTCACTTATGTCAAAGATGCAAATCTTAGACTCCCAATTTGCACTGTTTAGTTTTGTCTTATCAGCCGGGCTTAGAATACACTGTATTCCCTATAGAGGGATTAAACCTCTCACAATAAGAGGTGTCCTTTAGTATGATACTAAACTGCATTGAATGATGAAGCTCTTGTTCTGGGGATTGTGGAATACACTATCATAGCAATTACTCCAGGTTCTCTCTTACCCGTTAGTCCCTTCTATAGGTAAAATAAATCTGCTTAAAAATTATTTGTATTTGATTAGACCATATGCAAAAAAAAGACACAGAAATGTAAATATTAACATACAATGATTGAGATTTCCTCACCTAGGCCTAAAATATTCCTTGATAGGTTGTTATGTTGTTGAAATCAATCGTAATCATTGTTTAATTTTGTATCTCTTGTTATGAATGTTCTTGAAATTTTCCTCTACTCCTCCAAAATTTTTGTTCAACATCTGGTTTCTAACCATTGTTTAAAAACTCTGCCCACAAATATTTCCTTTGCCTAATCCTAAAACATAGTATCCAATTTCTTTACTTGAACTTGAGCCCTTTTCAAACATTCCTCTAAACTCATACCTAGTTCTTATATGAAATGACTTTTTTCTTTTTTTTTCTTTTTTTTTTTCTTTTTTTTTTTTTTTTTTTTCTTCCATCATTTTATTGGTGACACTTTCACAGTATTAGTTTAAGTTTATTTCCTGCTGCACCACATCTGCACCTATTTTCTTTAGTAATTTCACAATTGGAATCTATTTTGTATATACCACCTCCTACCTGTATGTAAATTGTTTAACTACTCTAATCATATGGTTATTTATTACTATCAACTTTTAAAATCAAATTAGATTGTGTTCTATCTTGCTACATCATCATCATCATCAATATTGTACATCTCTTGAATTAGCTACAAAAATTTATGAACTTTGAAGAAATATTCATCAGGAATATTGGATTCAGAACCTGCAAGAATATTGTGGAGGCTTATTGATTTAATGGCATGTCAACCCATTTAGGGTTATTTTATGCCTAAGGATTATGGAATTGTGTTCACTGTTCATTCATATTGACATTTTTTTATGTGGTTTAAGGGTGGGTAGGGTCCCACCAGTATAATGGCTTAAGTGTTGGAATGCAGCCTTGAAGTGAGAGTTCAAACTCCAGTTCTGCTATTACATTCACTTTCAGAAAGGTATGAACCCCCTTATACCCCCAAGCTATGGGTTAAATAGTATCTTTGCTTTTCTTCTACAAGGATGGCTTTTGCATTAAATAATCCCCAAAAGTTGATATGCCATCAAATAAAGGAACCCATCTTAATTTTTTTTTTCCCTCTCAGTCCTATTGAATACGAATAATAAACTTATTAGGGTCCCATCCATGGGTCAAATATAGGTACTACCACTTCTGGATCAGTGGACCTGGTAGTAATGGTATTGAAAGGGTATGTCATATTCCCCAGAACTGGTGCCTCCCCATCAGTTGCAGTTTAGTCATACTCAGGGCACTTTTTTCTTCTTTTTTTTTAAGGAAGGAGGCATTACTTCTCTTCAGGGTATCCAGTCAGTGTATTTTTAGACCTACTGAGAAAACAATGTAGAGAATCTCTGGGCATTTGTATTTGCAAAATAAGATTTTCTAAATATTTTATTAGATTCATGTTTGGAAAATAATCTTTTTTCCCTCTCACACAGCTATGTGGATTTGCAATTGGTTTTCTTTGTTTCCCATCTGAATATTACTTACTTAATTTTGGGTAAATTTATTCTGTTAGAATGTTTAAATATGCCCAATATGTCTATATTTCTGAGATGAGGCAGTGTTATCATTCTCTACATATTTGCTGTACTTGCATTTTGGCAGCTGTACTCTCTGGCCTTCAAGTGGCTTTTGACAGAAGAGAGATGACAATATCAGACATAGCTGATTACATATGGAGCAAAAAGGGAGATCACCAGCCACTTGTGGAATGAAGTCACAATAATAGATAGCTGTCATTGGAAAATAAAACTTTAGGAATTGGCATATATGCTAGGCCATAATGATCTCTTGTAGTCCCAGTATAGATGTCAATACAATCTTAGAACCAGTAATTAGTGGGGAAAAGAGCAGATAACACCAGAAATTGAGATAACAATTAAGATCAAAACAGGCAGACATTTAAGACTTTAGGTTTATGAGTTCCAAAAGTCCAGCCTGAATTTTCCATCTGGATACTTGGCCGAGAAGATTAAGACATCAAGTCAAATATCCTAACAGATTATCACCTAGAGGGTGAGAATTCAATCCTTGGTCCTGGTTCCAATGAAAAAGGCAAAAAGTGGCAAATGCAAAACACTCCCAAGACATGGATGGCTGAATGAGATATTTACTGTCCCGATTCAAATTAAGGCTTATTCTGAATTTCTAATGGTTACTGAGTACAACAAAAGGTATCAGAAGAAGGCTGGAGAGTACAGCAACCAAGATGTATCGAGAATAATACCCAATTTATTCATGCTTCTAATTCCTTTTTAAAGAAATGTGTTGCCAATAGATAATATAAATTTTACTGGTGCACTAATATATGCATACTTTTTTTTTTTTTTTTTTTTTTTTTGTTGGGTTTATTGCATATCGAACTTTTGTAGGTTTCTTAATGCCAAATCCATTTTTATACAAATAATCCAATTTAGCATGAGTACACAGTTTGTCAAAAACATTTCTATTTCAAGCTATTCAATTTAGTTAAACAGTTCTAATTCAAACAAATCAGTTCAACATAAGTACGCAGTTTAAATGTCAAAACAGTTCTATTTTAAACAATTCAGTTTAGCATAAATAGTTTAAATGCAAAAAAACAATAAACTCGAGAAACTACCGTTTAGTTCTATTTAACCCATAGATTGGAAGGGCCTTTATCAGGTGCTACCACTCCGGGCCAGAGTGAACCTGGGAGTGATGGCAATGAAGGGGTACTCCGAATCTGCAGAGAAGCAGTCAGTGTATTTTAGAGCCCCAGCTGACTGGGCAATTTTGTCTTTTGTACTAATGCTCTTGAGGGAAAGGCATGAATTCATCTATACTCCTATTTACAGATAAATAATGAGTAGACCGGGTTCTTTGGCCTGGGTTAGCCAACAAGTCTAGAAGGGAAATTAAATTCAAACAAGTTTTATTCTGCTTTTGGGAAGAAAACAAAAAATTATCTTGTCACATCCTACCCATGGCAGAGGAGTTGGGTCTCCCAGAAAGCCAATACCATTTCACAAAGACTTAATGTTTTTAATACTTGTATTATATATTAATTTACTAAGCTTTTTTTTTGCTTAGATGTGGCACAAGGCCCTATGAAGGAGGTACCCAATGAGAATCAAACTCACTCATGAAGCTTTGCTAATCTAGCTTGTTAACCATTTATTCTACAGAAACTAAATTTGTTTCATCCGCCTGTATATCAGTCCTCACAGTTCAGAAGATCTTGTAATGAATTTATAAAAGTTTTTTTGTAAAGATTTAAATTTGATCTCTTCAACCAAAACTATTGGAAAAAAAAAATTCAAATATTTTTGTATTTGCTAAGAAATAAATTTATGGCTGGGTAATACTGAAAAGGATTCAAATTCTTTTAACTTTTCTTTTTAACAATGATTGACCTCTTAAGTCTGTCAAAGTAAATACAAATTTAATTTGATATTGACATTCCACTTTTAATTTCTAAGTGAAATTAAGAGCATTTTAGTGAAGGGGTGGGGGGTATCATTCCCACTAAAATTAGTCCATGTTTTTCATTTGGAATCCTGATGAGTGAATGTTGACTGTATACGGTTTTTAAATACCAATATATTTTATATCTGTATTAATAAATAGGAAGTCTTTTTTTCCTCTAGATGGTGCAACAAATTTAAAGGACTATCATAGTTGGTATGCATAATAGAACCCAGGGGAAGGTTTTAAACCTCTTCTTTTTCTTTTCTTTTTTTTTTCTTCTCTACCTCTCTAATCTAAATCTGAAGTTCTGCAATTACTTCTATTTTTCTAATTTTGTCATAAAAGAAGTAAATATAAGGGGGATAGATATTGTAAACTATGTATGGAGGAAAAATTAACCATAGCTATATATAATAAACCAAAGGAATTACTTTACCAAAGGTCTGAAGTATTTAATATTTGCAAACATAGGGAAAATTGGTTAATTAGTGGTTAAAAGGATTGATAAAAATTGTTTAACATAGAAATTGGGGGGGGGGTATATACCTAATTTCTGTATAGGTGAGGGGTCTTTTTAATCAATAAAATGTATTTTATCCTCACCCACTTTGCCAGTGCGATCATGAAGAGCTGTTTAGGTGAAACCTAGGTAGACTCTCTCTTGGCCATGTATAAATTATTTTCATATATATATATATATATATATATATATATATATATATATATATATATATATATAATCTCAGTTTGGCTTTTTTAAAATGAAAAATACAAACCTTACAAAGATAACCTTCCCACCAAACTTATTTAAATTAGGTTAACTTGGCTAGCAATATTACACAGAAATGCCTTAAATATTTGCTGTTTGCAAATTCTGTTCCATGTAATTTATATTTTCTTTGATATTTAATCTTCATGCTTAAACTTTTCAAAATTGAACTAAAACAAATAGTATAACAATTCTAATGCTGTTGAAATACAATTGATGGACTCTATTTTACTTAATGTATCCATACTTTTAATAAAAGTTGTTATAAAACTGTCTTTCCCAATCCTAGATATTGATAATGTCAAAAATTACCTATTTATTTTCTGTTAATTGAATAGTGAAATGAAAAGTAGTTAGCAAGTCTTGTTAACCATTAAGCTTGTAAGATCAATCCTAAGTAGGTGCTCACTTTTGATCTTATGCTAAACTAAGCTTGATAAATACTGAGCATTTAATTAATCAGCTTTTATTTGTATAGTACAAATGTTTTATTTTTTGGTATATTGTATTTCCTAAAAGAATAATTTAGGAAACTATTTTGATAGGGATATTATTTTCTTATTTTCATAGGGTGTGGGTTTTTTGTTTTAATTTTTTTTTTTTTTTTTTTTTTTTTTTTTTATGAATTGCTGATTAGAACTACTCATTGCTTGTGTTATTGAGTGTTTTTTTTATGTTGGGAATATTCTTTTGACATTTTGAATAATATCAGGTTTTGTCATTTTTGGTCATTCATATTTCAGCTGTCTGAGATCCATCAATTGTCATTGATGATCAAAATTGATATTAAAAGCAATTTAAAAATTTGCTTTGAGTACATAATTCCACCTTCCTAACTTTACATAGTTTTCTTACAATCAAAACTTACAATATTAAAATTGTAAAATATGTGAAAATTATTTGATTGGAATATTTGAAACAATGCAAATTGTTAGTACTAAGAATCCATGAAACCATTGTGTGCACATTTTTAGCATTTGAATAGTTACTTGAAACTATAATTGTTTACAAATGATTCTTATTGAAACTATATAATGACTTTAAAAAAAACTTGTAATGTTTCTATTACAGTTTATATGAACAACATATAAATTGTCATTTTTCTACTGGTATATTTTAGGGTTATGCATGCAAAATATGAATGGTGTATCTATTTTTAAACTGTTAGATATCAACAAAAATGACATGTTTTTTTTTTATATTACAAAGCAACAAAGAAACTTATAAAATCTTCATCCCTTAATTGGTCCACTAGCTGTCTCATTTTACTTAATTTGTAATAACATTTTCTGATGAGATTCTAAAGATTTTCATTTTATGTTTTTTTTTGTTTTTTTTTTTCTCCAGACTGTCCAGTTTGTCCAAGGAATATTTGTGGAGAAATATGATCCTACAATTGAAGACAGTTACAGAAAGGTAACTTTTTATTTTCTTTGAATTAAATATATCTCAATACAAAGAAATATGCCATATGGAAAAAGAATTGTTTAGAATCTGATGAGTAAAAAAAAAAAGTTTCAGAATTATTTTGCCTAGAAGAATAAACCTTTTTAACAATTTTTTTTTCTAGTAGTAGTATTTTAAATTTTCAAAAACCTAAGTTTTCCACCAATTTTAGGAATTAATTTACCCAGATCCATTTTTTGTTCCTGTGTATTAAAAGATGCATAAAATATACAATGAGAATTGAAATTCTATTTATTTCATTGCTTTTGCCAAAAATGTTTCCTTGTTGAATAGTTTAATCAGCTTTTTAGCTTAAAATGCTGAAATTTATCCGATAACTTTCAGCTGTTTGAACTAACAAAACTTTTATTGCTGGTGTATTTTAATTCATTTATCTTAATCCTTTTACTTTCACTGGGACACCAGTATCTCAAAGATTTTTTTCTTAAATATTACTAAACAGTTTCATGGTAGTGAAAAAGTTATACTACTAGGAAATGAGAAAATTTATGTATTCAAGTATAATCATTTGATTTTTTTTTTTTTTTTTTTTTTTTTTTTTTTTAATATCTCTACAAAAATTGTAATCCTCATGGCACACGAGTTCATAAAAACCAATTCAATTTCAAAATTTAGAAAGCAGCAAAATTTAAGGTTTAGTTCTTTTTGTAAATTAAACTTTTTTTTTTTTTTTTTTTTTATACCACTTCCACCATAGTTTTCTATCTCAAGGTTTTGCAATATTTCCCTCAACTTGTAAAAACCATTTTCTTTCCTCCTAAATTTTAGCACCATTTTCTCTTTCTCCCTCAGTAAGTATATGCTGGCATTTGGTGTCCTACTTATTCAACCCAGCTGCATAATAAGTAGCCTCTCCCAGTAATTGTAGCTGATATCTCTCTCTCTCTCTCTCTCTCTCTCGGCAAAAATATGCAGACTGTCTGAGTTATCCCACCATAAACAGTTTTGCCAAAAATAAGAAACTTTATACATCAATATCCAGGAAGTTTGGCAAAATGGACACATGCTTGTTTATTATACTGAAAATAGCTCCAATGTTCTTGTACTGATAGTTCTACTAGGTTAACTGTTTTCCTTTATTTTCTCTTATAAATCAAGGGAACCATTTTTATACTAACAGTTACTAAAATTGGTTCACGTTAACTTTTACCTTAAACATATTATAGATAGCATTAATTTCACTTTTCATATCTACCAAACTTTTATCTCAATTTTTTTTCTTTTTAAAAGATCTGGATTATCAGAAACTTTGAGAGTTGTTTACAAACTTTAGTGTATTTATAGACTAAAGTTTTTATATGTAACCTCTTTAATGAAAATCTTAAGTGAATGTGATTTTTAAAAAAAAATAAAAAAATTCAAAAAGTATCTACATTTTAAATTTAAGAAATCTACAAAATTGGTTTTAATTTAAGATTAAGTGCAGACATGTATAATAACCTGAATATTTTAAAATTACAATTTTTGATATCTTGACTGATTTTTATTTGTAATTTTTATTGTATTCAGAAATTTTAATAAAATGCTTTTAAAAAATATTTTCCATTCATAATTATAAAAGTGTAGAAAAAAATACCAGAATATCTTTTTCTTTTTTTTTTTTTTTCAAATAAGAGAAAAGGTTATTGCAAACAATTCTTCATATTATTGTCTTTTTTCCATAATGTACGGTTTGATTATTCTTCACTTGAATTTATTTTTATTTTATTTTATTTATTTATTTATTTTTTTTTTTTTTTAAAGGTCAATTATAGATTATAATTTTGATTGAGTTTCATCTATTCACACCTTACACTCATCCATATACCTTCCCCACAGCCAAGTAGGATATTTTTCACCCTCCCTCTCAATCATATTTTTCTACATCTCCACAGCCAAATAGGATATTTTTCGCCCTCCTTCTCAATCATGATATTCTTCTACATCTCCTCTCCAGCCAAATAGGATATTTTTCACTCTCCCTCTCACTCATGATATTCTTCTACATGCCAAAAATATGGACATCCTAAAGATAAGTAAAAGTACGATCACCAGATGGAGACACAGAATACTTCGACATTGTAGCAGGAGTACTACAAGGGGACACGCTGGCTCCGTACCTCTTTATCATTTGTCTAGACTACGTACTTAGAACATCGATTGACAAAATCAGAGAGAATGGCTTCGAGCTGACAAAGAAAAGAAGCAGAAGGTACCCCGCAAAAACAATTACCGATGCCGACTACGCCGATGACATAGCGATACTGGCAAATACACCCGACCAGGCCGAAACACTACTGCATAGTTTGGAACGAGCAGCCGCAGGCATAGGCCTCTATGTTAATGCACACAAAACGGAATATATGTGCTATAATCTAACAGGGACATCTCCACTCTAGAAGGAACCCCTCTTAAACTAGTAGACAAATTCACTTACCTAGGAAGCAGCGTCGAATCAACCAAAAAGGACATCGAAACGAGGTTAACGAAAGCATGGACAGCTATCAATAGGCTATCGATTATATGGAAATCAGACCTAACCAATAAAATGAAACACAGTTTCTTCCAGGCAGCGGTCACATCAATACTGCTATACGGGTGCACTACATGGACGCTAACAAAATGGCTGGAGAAGAAGCTAGACGGCAATTACACAAGAATGCTGCGTGCAATCTTGAACAAGTCCTGGCGGCAACACACAACAAGACGCCAACTGTACGGCCACCTGCCTCCTATCACGAAAACTATTCAAGTTAGACAAACCAGACATGCAGGACACTGCTGGAGAAGCAGGGACGAATTCATAAGAGATGTACTCTTATGGACCCCCACACATGGCCGTGCAAAAGCAGGACGACCAGCTCAAACATACATTCAGCAGCTATGTGAGGATATGGGATGTTGTCCTGAAGACCTGCCTAGGGCGATGAACGATAGGGAGGAGTGGCGAGAGAGGGTCAGGGATATCCGTGCTACCAGTGCGACATGATGATGATGAAAGATAAGTGCACTAGACCATCAATATATGCAAAATGTGGAAATTCAAATCACACAGAATTAGAATGCAAAAATCCCTTCAACTGCATCAGCTGCTCAGGAGAACACCCTGTGTATTCACGGGAATGTGAAATGTGGAAAAAAGAAAAGAATTACAGAAATAAAATACACAAGAAACATCTCCTTCCCCAAGGCCAGAAAAATAGACCAAACACAAGAACAACCTAGTTATGCATGTGTAACTAAAAAATGAAATGAGGAAAAGATACAAAAACCAAAACAGGAAGAACTGAACAAACTGATTAATGAATTAAAAAATCTAATAGAAATACTAAGAATGATCACAAAAGAGATGAACACATTTCAACAGTTCCAGACGAATATGTGGCACACAACCAAAATCAGAAAAAAAACCCTAAGCAAAGAAAAGGAAAAATCCAAACTAAATAAAAAAAACCTAATAAATGAACCAATCCCATTATCCAACAGATTCAGCCCAATGGACATAGATCCTGTTGAAACAATCACAGAAGATTCTGATGAAGCAACCACCCACATCAAAACAGACAGCATAAATCTCCAAAAGAGACTTCATAAAAAAAATAAATATCAAAGACGACCCAACAGAAAATGAAACAACAAATTCTACCCCAAAAAATGGAACACAAGCTACAAAAAGTAGACATAGATCGACTTCAAGATCAAAGGAAAAAGAAAAAATCAAAAACCAACTCCAAATCCCTCTATAGAAACTAAAAACAAACTTAAAATTGAAATGGACTCAACGCCCACATTCAAAAAGCCAGGGGAACCTACATGAAAAGCACAGGCCCCCATTGGCCAGGCTGGAAGAGTAAATACGAACACAGAAGTGTTCAGTGAAAGACCAGGAGGCACATTTAAACTGCCCCCTGCCAAATTTGATGCAGTCTTTCATCAAGAGCCAAGTCACTGATGGGAATAGATAAACAGTCCAATGCTCAGGGAACATCAAAATCCCTACAAAGATCATATAGTATAGAAAGCATGGACAGTGACACAGACCGCATAGTTGCCAGCCTTGATCTGGGAGGTATAACAAATAATTACAAGACTTGAAACCGTTTAACTGTGTGCAAACAAATGAACTCAATCCTTTTTAAATGTCACTTACAAACCATCCACTTGAAAAGTAAAAACAAAATTACTGACAAACTAATCTCTCACATATCCTGTATATTTATTTGAATGTGTGCAATTAAGTGACTGATGTTGAATTGCTGCTGGTGCATAACAGTATTCAAGACTGTTTGACTGTGTGCAAACAGATCAGGTGAATAGAATGATTTGTATAGGATGAGATACTTGAAATCATTTGGCTGTAAAAAAAAAAAATAAGCTTGAGCTTGTTGAAAATATTATTAGCAGAATGTTTACAAATCATATATTCACTTACAAATCATGTGTATAACTATTTAACTATGTGCAGGCGGATCATTGATATTGGGTTGAATTGTTGATGTTGTATAGCAGCAATACTCGGAGCCATTAGTTTTGTGTGCAGGCAGGTGGGCTCTGGCTCATTTGGAATATTATCTAAGTATTCGTTTTTAAATCTTTGGTTTAATATGCATGTAAACGAAGTTTGGCATTGTGTAACCTGTAAGGGTTTTTATGCCATAAAATCAACCAAACCAAACTTGAGAACATTTTGAGGCTTCTAAAAAACCTCATCCTTTCACTGAAATCTGACCAGATCAACCTTTTCACCAATATCTGGCCAAATAGAATCAAGAACTATCGGGGAGGAAAAAACCCATGCCCTAAAAACAGCGTTTAAGACAAAACCAACCTAACCTTTCTTGGCATTAAATGACCCACAAAGGTTGATATGCCATTAAACAAAACTCAAACTCTCAATAGTGATATTCTTCTACATTTCCTCTCCACAGCCAAATAGGATATTTTTCACCCTCCCTCTCAATTGGGATATTCTTTTACATCTCCTCTCCACAGCCAAATAGGATATTTTTTCACCCTCCCTCTCAATCATGATATTCTTCTACATCTCCTCTCCACAGCCAAATAGGATATTTTTCACCCTCCCTTTCCATCGTGATATTCTTCTACATAGATGTTGCTGCTGCTTCATATCAAACACTGTGTTCAACTCCAATGAAATTGTCCTGTGTTAACTTCATCTATTCTTTATAAGTAGCATAGTAAACATGAATCAGTCTATTGGTTTGCTGAACTTCTAACAAGCACTAAGGATCTGATAAACTCCAATAACATGCTGTTGAAGGCTGAAAAAGAGTTTTAAAAATTCTTTCTTGGTACCAGCAATATCATTATGCACAAAATAGAATAGGCAATTATATATTGATCTTGTAGTTTTCGTAAATTTAAATCCTAACAAATGTGTATTTAAATATTTCATGGATTGTTATTGTATATTTTGTATTTATTGCCAAAGCAACAATAGGATTTATGTAAAATTGCAAATCATCCTTTCTTTCTCCTTGATATTTTTTTCCTGTAAAATTTCTACTGCTCCTGCTAGTTAAAAATTAATCTTAAAAAAATACTTTGTGATCTTTTTACTGTTGTAGGTGATTTATACTACGAAATATTAGATATCTTCTGTACAAATTAGGCCAATTACAATTCGCATAGCTCTTTTCTCATACTTGAGTACTTTTTTGTTTCCTATGCTCATTAGTGCAAAGGAAATGTGTTGGCTCTCTCTCTCTCTCTCTCTCTCTCTCTCTCTCTCTCTCTCAAAAAAAAAAGAAGAGGGGGAGAATCAACATGTTAAATTGCACATAAATCCTATTTTATTTACAAATACTTGATAAATTTCTTGTTTATTTTAGAATGTTTATTTTTTCAGCAAGTTGAAGTCGATGGACAACAATGTATGTTGGAGATTCTTGATACAGCAGGAACTGTAAGTTTATCTTTTTAATCCACTGCTGAAAATTAATCGGTCATTGAAGGGATCTTACATTGTGTAATTCTTATGTAAGACTTAAATGTTTATACACTTCAAATAAAACATTGTTTTTACTAGAGCATTAAAAATTATTTTCTCAACCCTATTTAAATAAAATGCTTTCTCTAATTAAAAGCCATCTTTGTGTTTAATTGGGAAGGGGAGAGTTATCATACTGAACATTTTTAATCGAGGTTTTAATCTGACATTGAATATTATACTGATGTTTTTTTTTGTTTTTTGTTTTTCCCCCACTCTCCTCACCTGAAACAAACAAAACAGCATGTCAAACATTTAACAAAAATTGTTAATATTTTAGTGTTTCTGATATTTTCAAAATAAAATGAAAAATCTTTCTGGTAATTGGTAGCATCCAGTCTTTTGAGATCCAAGCCAGACTTCAAAGACTGGCTGTTACCTATGCATAAAGTCTTCCCTCTCCAAGCAACGGATGTTGTCCCAGGGAAGGTCAATAGTTTGCCACTTATTACGAGCATTACCAGAATTGATTTTTTTTTTTTTTTTTTTTTTTTTTTCCCCCCCTCTTAATCACCCAGCAAATAATTATGCTAGGAATAATTTTAATTTCCATTTTGATAACTCTTTTGAAGACTACTAACAAGATTTATATTTGTACCTTATAAGACGGAAAACAAACTTTAATGACTAACTGGTATTTCAAATTATTTCATATCCTTATGTAAAATTTTGTATAAACGTCAGATTTGGCAATGTGGTTAAGATAGTCAAATTACTGGTTGGTAGTTTTTTGCAAGTTTCATATTCTTATGTTATTAAAAATGGTGACATGTACTGAAGCAGAATGATTTTTGCTTATGTAAAATGAGAAGCAGAAATGGTGAATTGGATCATCTGATAAACTTGGTATTATTTCACCTTACATTTTATTTTTTTTCTGTCACTCTTTGTATTTGTGAGAAGAGAAAGTAACCTATGTTTTGTGTTCTTACTTTTTTTCTTTTTTCCCCCTCAAACTAATGCATCACAAGATCATTTCTATCAGTTACCAAAGCCAGAAGTGTTTTCAAAATTTAAATAGGGAGAGAAATACACTTAGAAGATTATATCAGTATTATAAATTGCCTTTGATATTGTGATCAGCAATTTTTTTAATAAAATGTTGGCACATTTTCTTTGTTGCCTGCTTGGACAGCATCATTGTAAAAAAAAAAAAAAAAAGGTTAACGATCATAAGGCACACTTAGAAATACTAAAGTGATTCAAAAGTTTTGCAATACTTTTTGAATATAGTGATGCTCTCCATCTGGTTCATTATAGATGGTTGAACCATCAATGCCAACCTGTACACTGAACAGCTGGAGTGGATGCTAAAATACTTTCATTGGTTAACAGAAAGCAAACACTTTTGCAGCAAGACAGTGCAAGAATGACCCAGAATGAATTCCTGAAACTTGAGGGAATCTAACTGATGCCACACTCAATAGTCTGGGTGTAGCTCTCTTGGATTATTGCTTGTTCCAATCTATAGCTCACTTCCTGCTTCAGCAACTGGGTTCTTCACCTTGAAGAACTGGTATCAATGTGGGGTCAAAAACCTGGTGTTGTATACTTATATACAGATTCATGCAGAAAGAAACACGACACAATGATAAAGAATGAGTGAAGACCTTTCACTTTATTGTAAGGTTTGCGTGCGAGAGGGAGTCGGAGACCGAACAGAACTGCAATATATTGACCCCCACTCTTATGGCCATCAGCGTTGTGTCTTTCTCGTTCTCCAGGGCTGCTTGCCCAGAGGCCCACTCTGCTGGGTGCGGGCTTTCTCTACCACATCTTGTCTCCAACTCGTCTGATCTCCAACTCGCTGACTTCCTGTCCCGCCGAGTTATATAACAGTTCAATCGCCCACTCAATCTTTGGAATGGCATGTTTGATTGTCATCAAGCGGAAATAACTGTCATGCAGTTCAGAGGTCACTCTCTTTTGGTGCATCAGTCTATGAGTGTATCATGGGCTTTTACCTTGTCCCATTTCGTCAGCCAAATCCGCCTACGCGATTTCTTTTGATTACTGGCCATTGGAATGTGTCACTTCCTTCCAGTGCATCACTTTGGAATGGCATGTTTGGCCGGGTCAAAGGTCAATGCTAGGCAGCTTTTGTTATAATTTGAATAATAAAGCAAATAAATTATCAAATTATTGCAAAACTTTTTGACTTGCCTGAGTATTAAAATATGTGCATTTGGATTCTGCATGTATAAAAATAAAGTAAAAAATTTTCTATAGTCAGTTCTAGATCCTGAAAACAAAATACTAAATAGTACAAAATTACTACAGCCAATATATACAACAAAAAATGTACAAGTTAATTACTAATCATTTTTATCTCAAATTGGAAATGTTGCCTATACCTGAATATATGGCATTAGTTATAGTAATGTTAACAATGGACTGTAGAAGACCATTCTACATGCTTTGTGTACACAAATTTAGCTGAAAGAAATACCAGACCGAAAAACAGGGTTTTGTATTTATTTTTACTTTTAAAAAAAAAAGATTTCTGCAAAATTCTTTGTAGTAGAAAGTTTATTCTTTAAGCTGATCACAAGTTTTTACTGGAGATAGGGGTGGGTGTGTGTGAGTGTGAGAGAGAGATATGATATGATATATCTCCCCCAACCTACAGTAGATTGTAATGTGGATGAACTTTAATCTTAATTCAATGTGATTTTGTACTTGCGTACCTACTTTCTAAATTTGGCCATGCTGATAGTCTGTCTTGTTTAATATCAAATATTTTTCAAAGTGATTTAAACAAACTAAAATCAGCAATTAAATTTTAGTACACAATGCTGTAAAAGATTAAATAATCCCAAATGTTATGAAGTGTCTCAAATAAAATTTGTTTGGAAAGAAAACAAAAATGACTTACCAATTTTAGCCAACAGCCATTTTGAATTTTTTACACAGAAGTTGTCATTTCAAAATCTACAAACAGAAATATTAAACAATTCAAATCTAAACACTTAGGTCTATCTCAAATGAAATCTATGAGAGAATATGTATATTGGCTGTTAGGGTTTTTTTTGGGGTGGGGAAAATATTAAAGATTTATGGAGAAAGGTATATTGCTTTAAATGTTCTGCAAGCAGATTCCCTGAACAAAAATACAGACTTGACTTGGATAACTCCCATGGTCAATATTGACTGTAATAAATATTACTTGGATGTTGTTGACTCCCATTGAAAATCATGAATTTTAAAGCATAAACCATTTAGAATACTTTGTGTACCAGTTTAACTTTTTTCTATTAATAATCTGGAGTGTAACCAAGTTTTAATTTTAGTTTCTGCTACTGTAAAATGATGATGTATATCTTGTTAGTCTTAGCTTTTTTATTTTGGTTTGTTAACTATCAATTAAATGGATCATTTTATAATGGTAATCATACTTTTTTTCACTCCAGGAACAATTCACTGCTATGAGAGATCTTTACATGAAAAATGGACAAGGCTTTCTGCTGGTTTACTCCATTACGGCACAGTCAACGTTTAATGACTTACAAGATCTTCGTGAACAGATTTTACGAGTTAAAGACACAAATGATGTGAGTAACTTGCTTTTTATTATTCAAGTTGAACTAATCAATTAATTATTTTATTTGAATGCTCATTGCAAATAGTTAAAACATTATTTTATTTAATATTTTACTTGAAGCATTTATGCAATAATTATGCATATATTATGTGGAATTTGCACAGGTACAACTGGTAAGTTTATAAGATTTTGCTGCATGTATTTAAAAACAAAAAAGGAAATGCTTTTCTTTTCATAAAGACTCAACACTGTCTTTTCTAATAGAAATGAGATTAACTAAGAACAACTTAACCCTCATGTGTTTTAATGTTAAAAATCAGTTCCTAATTTGAATAAGGAAATATGTAATTTGTCTAGTCTGTTAATTTTTCAAGATATCGCCATTGTTTACTGTATTATTGCTCATATTTTCAGACCACTCTCTCTGTACCATAACCATACCAAATAGACATCTGTACCTCACAGGTCAAACAGGTTTATGTGTGTATCACTGTCTTAAATGGTAATCAGACCGTTGTAATTTTGCTGTGGAAAAGTGACAAATACACAAAACTGTCTTAGTTCCCTAACACAAAAGTTTATTTGCTACCACACTTTAAGTAGTCAGGAGAAAGAAAGAGTATGAAAGCTGAGTCTACCACTGGACAAAGAAAAACAATGTCAAGAGAGAGAAAAGACACTGATCTAGAATTTTCGTTCTGGTTTTCTGTTGTAATTCTGTGTTTGCTGGATTTATCTCCACGGCTGCATGTCAGGTGTGAGGCCCCTTTTCAGAGCTCACCCCAAAATGGGGCTCATAATTTTTGTCTCTTTTTACATCTCTTTGCCTAGTGTTAAACTCTCATCTCTACCTCATGTCTGGCTGCCTACTAACTTTCAATCCTGAGTTGTCCCCATCCGCCTGCAGTCAGAGGGAGGAACATATGTTTCCGGTGGTTCCACACTTGTGCAAACGATTTGGGACCTCCTGTGTTTTTTTTCTAGTCATTCTTAATTACCATAGTCATTCACCCATGACTGGCTGACCTGACACATACTTTGACCTGACTCCTCAGTGGTCAGCTGGCTGTTCCTTAGACTCTTTGCTTTTTCTTTTCCTTCTCTCTCTCTCTCTCTCTCTTCCATGTAAACACAACACAGTTTCTTTTTTTTTTTTTTTTTTCTTTATCTTGATTTTCCAGTGGGCCAAAAAATGATGAGTAAATGGTCATTAGTTTCTGACAATGAAATTTTCGATTAGACATTTTACTCTGATTATACAAGTTGAATCTTTTTAACTGTCTGGTTTAATATTTGAATTGAACCCAAAAGTCTAGTTTTTGAATTTTCAAAAATAAGTCTGCTAAAAACATACCTTACGGTCCCTTTTTGTTATTACAAAAAAGTCGATGACCAGTTTGAGTCCTCCCTCAGTTATACCAGAGGAAACAAATGTTCTCAGAAACATTTTTAAAAAACACATTTGTAATTAGTTGTGAAAGAAACAGCTGTTGATTTCATTTTTTTTATTTTCATCTATTTTTAAACAGAAGAAAGTCTATGGAGAGAAATGAATTTATTTTAGAATTCACTTTTAAAAAAACATATCTGCCATTTGATTGATGAAATTGATATTTTTCTTTCTCTTACAAAATGGTAATTCTAGCTGCAACCAATAAATAAATGTTAGAACCAAGAATGTAATACTTAATTTTATGACATACAGCTGGTAAATTTGCCAGTTTCGCTAATTCATGATATATTACATATTTACTAAGTACTATAAAAAAACTTTAAGTGTTTATATTTTTATTTATTTACAGATTTATTAAATGATGTCTTATTACTATCAGGTCACATCATAATGTCTTAAGGATTAGAATAAATACAATTTAAACATTAACATAGATTTCTTTAGCAATAACTATCAATTCTTGAGCTTCATAATACTATAATGGGAGGTGGAATATTTGCAACCCCTTCATGTGCACTAAGAATTACATAACCAGTAAATTCCAAAATAGGTAACAATTAGTGACATCAGGAGTGTGGGTGTGGAAATGTTTTCTTGTCCAGGTTTTCAATATTTTCAGATGTGATCTTTGCTGTATGTGGCTATTTTAATTACCATGATGGAAAACACCTTTGATTGGTCAAATTGGACATTTTTCCTTTTTAATGTTTAAATAATTTAACTGGTGATGTGTTTGGTTTTTGTAACTTGGTTAATCCCACACATCACCAACTTTCCCTGAAATGCAGTTTCAACCTAAATTGTGCTTTAGCTTTTTCACTTCCACAAATCTGTTGTCTGCATAACTTTATATTCTAGTAAAATATTTTTTCCTTTCCTCATTACCAGTAACTTTTGCAGATGTCTGCTCTTGTTTTATAATTGACTCTGTCAAATGATGGTAAACCATTGAATGGCTTGAATTTAAGTTTTTAGCGAATTCTTCAACTATAACCAACTTATTTCAATCAAATTCATACAAAAGCATATTATTATAAAACTCAACAGGGTATGTTTGTAGCATATTACATTGTTACATTATGTTGGTGGGGGGGGCGGTGAATGGTACTGCTTGGTTTAAATGCAGAGACAAAATAATAAATCCCAGTCCGCATTTCTGCTATCTTTTTGAAGTTCATATTTGACAGTCTGAAAACTTAGGCAAAGGTTTTTAAGTAGTAATGGGGGATCTTGCATACGAGAGGTCATAACATCTTCTACCTTTTAAGAGAAGGTATGCAACCAGATACAGTGTGTTTGAGTGAAAGAGTGTATCCAACCATCAACTCGGTCAGAAAGTTTTCATCTCAAGTCAGTTTAGTTGGTATCAAGTGAGCTATAAGAAATATCTAATTCTCAGCCTCTTTCTCCCCCCCCAATTAAAAAATCAATGTTATTTTGACTAAATATTGACAAATAAATGAAAAACTGAAATTCTTTGATGTCAGTCTTAATTTGACTAGTAAAATTTCTTGCATCCAGAAAGAATTTGGGAACCTGCTTGCTGCTTTGGTAAGAAAAGAACAAATGAGAATTTGACCACTCTTCACATTAAAGATATAAAAGATTAAGTTGTCCTTTGTATGTCACACTCACCACTCTCCAAAAAACCTTCACCAACCAAAGCAGCTATCTATCATACATTCCCTGAACACAAGTAACACAACCATTTGTCCTTGTGGCTACTACAATACCAAAATAATATGGTGAATATGAAGCATGATCTATTTTAATGTGGCCAGGATACACAAAGTAAAATTACATTTTTTTTTTTTTTTTTTTTAAACATTTTGGGAGCATTTTCATAAATGAATATATCCCATAAGAATATTTTTGTTTGTTTTTCTTGTACTATCCTCATTCTTAATTTTGTAGCACATTACTCATTGTATGATTGTATAGCTCCATCCATCTGCACACTTTCTCTGTTTCTCTTTTTGGACTATAGAGTTGATAACTAATCTTTCAGTAAGGGCTGAAATATCTGACAAAATCTACTGACATAGAAATTACTGTAAAAAGTAGTTTCCATAAAATTTAAAAAAAACTTTGGAGTTTGTTTGTTTTTTTTTATTAATCTATTACTGACATTTGGTCACTTTCTTTAGGGCTTATTTCATATCAGTATTTTGATAAAACCTATATTTTTTTCTGCAAATGATGTTTATAAGTGCAAAATACTTTTGTCATCTATGAGAAAACTTTGTTATAAAAATATTTTTTAAGTTTAGCTTAGCTTACTCTCTAACACAAGGTCACATGAGATGACTATTTGGTTATATAATCTCTCTTTATGATTGTGACTTATACGATAAGATAGCTGATCATGGCTTTATCACAGTTGACCAGCTCCTCAATGTTAAATTTTGCTATTGGATAATAGTCTACTTTTTTCTTCATTATTTAGTTTTGATATAATGCTTGTGTATGTTTGTGGAAGTTTTGTAAAACAATGGATTTTAATTTTTTTTTTTTTTTTTTTTTTTTTTTTTTGTCATGTCAATCAGTTGGGCTTATTTTATGCCCAGGGGTAGGAATTGCCTGTATATTTACATTTTTGTGAAGTTCTTAAGAGTTGTCTTTATTGATTACTTTGTATGGTACTGATCATATTTACATCGATAACTACAAGGACTCCACAATTGTCTTGCTCTTAAAGTAAAATGTCAACATTTTCAAATAAATATTTTCTCATAGAATGCTGATATTTAGCAGGTGTAGGGTGTTTGACATGCTATTCAGTGTTGTTTTTGTTTGATGGGTATAAAGGAGTACACAAGTCTTGTGACCAATGTACAATCAGGATAGTGTTAGGTTTTTTAACTTATTACATTATAACTTTATATACTTGTTTATATTGAATTAGATGGTTAAATTTTCCCGCCTTTTTCTCTATCCTCATCCCCCGCCCAATAACAATTTTCTGAAACTTCAAAATTATAAATGTGAGAATAGTAACTAGTTTGGTTGAGTTTTTTTCTTTTCTTTTTTTTTCTTTTTTTTTTACTTTTTTATACAGTGTGAATGATAAAATATCATATCTGTTAAACCCTTGATTTTTTGTTGATACTCTAAAAAGTTAATTCCCTGATTGTATTTATAATATCCATAATTTAAAGAGAAGCTTGAGATAATGAAAAAATACTAAGAACTTAAAGAGAATCAATAAGAAAAAAAAATTTATTATTAGATGTAATATTTATCCTACACATGCTCTCATTGCATTGCCTTCACTGATATTTTATTTTATTTGTTTTTTAATCTTCTTTATACCAATCACTCTTCTGAGCATAGATGAGACACCTTATTGGTGTGTGTGTGTGTGTGTGCACATGCCGCCCCCTCACCTTTTTTTTCCCCCTCTCCTCTCAGAGGGAAATTTGAATGAGGGGAGATATCCTTGAATGTAACCAATAAGATGATAGAAAGATGAGGGTTTTCCAGATGACTAAATACTCAGAGCAGTACTTTTCCAATATTATCTATCATTATCTTCTCTATCTATTGCAGTAGTGAACATTTTGTTTGTATAGGAAGTTAGAAATTCTCTACCACCATATCAAGCAGGTGGAAAAACTTTTTCTGTAATTCTTTTCCTGTTTTCAGGGAATGGGGTAATTTACCAAATGCCTGTCTTTTGTATTCTTTCTCTTAAAGGTTATATTCACTGACAACTTTTTGCTTGGTTTATTATGAAATATTCACCATTTACTCTGTATTGTAAATAGTAAAAAAGGAGTAAATTTTTTTTCACTCTAGCAAAGAGTCTTTTTTTCTTTTTCTTTTTTTTTTTTTTTTTTTTTTTTTTTTTTTTTTTAAAGCAGGGGTTTTGCTATATCATCTTTTCATGGACTTATTCTGCAATTGGAAGGTATTTTTCTATTCAGCCTTCCTGTACTATAATCAGGATTTGTTGGTAATGTGGAGACATTCAAGTTACTGAATTCAGAGTTGGATTTGGTCCTTTTCTCAACATAATATAGAACGATGCAAAACAAATACTATATTCACAAAGTATATTTATTTCAAATTTCCTAAATCTGATTTAGCTTTTTATTAAAAGCTGGAATAATTCAAATTCTAAGCATATGAAGAAAACTATGGGATAAATCATAAGCCATGTGTGTTTTATGTAAAAATCTTAAATTTGTGTGTGTATGTACATACACACACTTACAATGACTCATTTGAAGAAAAAAAATCAAACAAGTCATTGTACTTGAGTTGTAAAACAAAGAAAAAATGCTCAGTTTATATGTAAAGCCAGTCTAGAGGACAAAAAGTAACAGATGTTTACTATCCAAGTGAAAACAGGGTATATAACAAGTTTATTACCCAATTTTCACCTGAATAATAAACTTGTGATACTTATTTGATTCTTTAAACTGGTTCTACTCATATATTGAGTACTTTTTCTTTATCTTGCAACACTGTTTTCTTTTTTCCCAACAAAGCATTGTGGACCCTCCACCCATATATACACACGCACGCACACACACACACACACACACACACACACACACTAGCCATCTTAGTAGGTCATCTTGACTGTATTGAGTGTCTGCATAAAGCTGATGGAGACTACATAAATGTGCTTCTTGCAAATACACCTGCTCAAGCTAAATCCCTACTGCATAGCCTGGAGCAGGCAGTGAGGTATTAGTCTCAATATGAACCAGGATAAAACAATTCATATGCTTTAAACAAGATGAAGCCATCTCCACATTAAATGCTATGCCTCTGAAATTAAAACAGTTCCCATACCTCAGTAGTAATATCTCATCTACAGAAAGCAATGTCAATATATGCATAGGAAAAGCATGGACTGCTATTGACAGGTTATCTATAATATGGAAATCTGATCATTCTGATAAAATGGGAATTCTTCCAAGCTGTAGCAGTGTCAGTACTATGGTATGGTTGCACCACTTAGATTCTAACAAAACAAGCAAATTGTTCTGAAAATGTTTTTTCATAAATCAGAACTTGCTTAATGTCAGCCAGTAGAACAGCATAAAATCTTAAAATGAATGTTTACTTGTGTGTCTATGGCAGTCTCATTATCCTGTTTTGTTTTTTTTGTTTTGATCTTTTTTTTTTTTCTTTTTTTTTTTTTTCTTTTTTTTAATACAATCAAAAGATGAGCCAACTCATCTGGAATTTGTATTGTGCACCCCCCCCCAACATGAAACTGATAGCAATGAGACTACCCTCAAGGGATGAGTAAATATTCAATTTTAGGTGTACACACACACACACACTTTGTGTGTGTATTTCAAAGGATATGCTGCTGATTTTTAAAGTTTTTTAATGTTTACTTTATCTTAACTTGGTGGAATTAGTTTTAAATGCGGTAATTAAGATTTATTGCTAAATAACCA
Source organism: Sepioteuthis lessoniana (assembly GCA_963585895.1). Classification (NCBI taxonomy): domain Eukaryota; kingdom Metazoa; phylum Mollusca; class Cephalopoda; order Myopsida; family Loliginidae; genus Sepioteuthis; species Sepioteuthis lessoniana. Next base: position 92,262,789 of record OY757925.1, on the reverse strand, counting down.
ACTTTTAGATTGACTCTAACAATATTATCTTTATTTTTCTTATTCAATTAGCTGAATGTTTTAAAGTTCCTTTTTAATTCCAATTGGAACACTTAGTTTTTATGAAATAAACTGGATACTTAAATTGGTCACTCTTGAAAAGGATCTTTTTTAGACTTGTGAGCTTGATATTTTAAATACCTCATTAGTATCTAATTTAGTGACCATTCCAAACTTTTTTGGGACAATGGAATGATAGAATAGCTTTAAAGAATAGCAGTTGGATCCTAGAATGAAGTTTTGGATTTTTTTTTAACTTAACTGCATGGGAATCTTTCAGTGTTTAAGAGTAGCTTGACTATTTACAACTTAACCAATGATTTATACCGATCAAAATGGTGAACTTTCAAGGCATTGCATGAATTCCCTTAAATCACTCACCATCTATTCTCTAGATAAGTCTCTAAAAGGCACCTAGTGTCCATATAGAGCTGATGAATGTAAGATTTTGCTGGTCAGCCAATACTGGTGTGTCCATATGTAGGAGTCCATAGAAAATCAGTGCCCAGCATGTCTTGTTCATCTTACTTGGATGTTTTATGAGAAAGTGAGGTAAGTGGCTGTACAATTGCTGATTTGTTTAACACAGCATACTTGTAGTTCTCATCTAGCTTTTTCTTTAAGCATTTCATTAGTCCAAATGGTGTAACAATACAGTAGTGCTTGCACAGCTACGGCTTGAAAGAATTCCTATTTTATCAGGAAGATCAGATTTCCCTATGGTCAATTACCTGTTGTATGTTGACATCAGGTTGGACACCAAACATTTCTGTCCCTTCTCTTCCTTCAACAAAAATTCCTCAATTTATTATGGCCATTGAAGTTTGTTTTTTTTTTTTTTTTTTTTTTTTTTTTTTTTTTAACTGCAATTGAAAAGTGGTTTCCAAATTTTTAAATTTTCTTATGTTATGTTTTTAATGTTTATCTTTTCAGGTCCCCATGCTTCTAGTGGGTAATAAGTGTGACTTGGAAGATGAAAGAGTTGTAGGAAAAGACCAAGGCACTAATCTGGCTAGACAGTTTAATTGTGGCTTTTTGGAAACTTCAGCCAAATCTAAAATCAATGTTAACGAGGTATGTACTTTCAGCAAATTGAATATCTATAATAATGATGTTGGCTCCTTTTGATTACTGTTTGGGCTAAATTTATATGCTGAATCTTAATGTAACAAACTTTATCTGTTAAATGTTATGAAATACTTCATATTCTGCATTGCAATTTTTACCAATTAGAGGAGGAATATTTCTGCTTGAAATTGAGAAAATCTGTCTATATAAGGCCAATCAGTTAGGCTGTTGAATATAGGAACTGCATCTCTACTGAGGATAAGATATTCCTGTCCTGGAGTTTTGGGGACTGGAGTAGCCCTTCATTGCTATTACTCCCAGTTCCAATCTGACCTGGGGTGGTAGTATCTGTTAGGGTCCCATTTGTGGGTCAGACTGTTTAATCATTTACTAGACTTATTCATTGAACTCGGTGAAAACAAATGATTAATATTAAATTAAACTATTAGTATTACATAGCAATAATGAAACCATTTGTGTGCTAAAAATAAGTAGCAATACTTGAAACTTTTTTCATGCAGAAAAATGAGCTCTGGCTCATTTAAAAAAATGTTACTGACAAACTATTCACTTAAAAATCCTATGTGTTTATAGGATTTGGCATTAAATAACTGTCAAGAGTTGATATGCCATTAAACTAAATAACCGAACCATGTAAAATAATGTAATTGGGTAATAGATGTCATGTTTTTTGCATTTCTTGTTGGACAAGTTTAAAGCTTTAGCTACAATATAACAATGCCCAATACAAATTTGTAGATGAAGGGAAAATAATAAAGTTTTTATACCTGACTAGGCTGAATAGAGGTAGGAATATTGTGTTGTCCCAATCTTCCAAGTGGAGAGGGCCAGCCAACCTTGAAACTCGGCCTTTTTAATCCTGACTTTTATTGGGTTCAGTATTTACTTTGTCTTGTTTAGTACATCACAAGGCCAAATAGAGGTAGGAAGATTGTGTTGCCCCAATCTTCCTAAGAGGAAGTTCTAGCCTACCTCAAAAAATCAGTATTTGAAATTTCAGCTTTTGAAAAACTGGCTCTAACTCTGCCTGCTGGTGAAGAACCAGCCATTCTGTTAAATTTGAGCAAGTTCATGATTTCCATCAAATTACTAAAGTTAAGCAATGATGAGTCTGTTCATGCCCAAGATAGGTGACCATACTAGAACAGCAAGTGCTGTAAGCAACCTAATTACCTGTGTATCAGACTAAGCAAAGTTTAGTGGATAACTAGGAAGCAGGCTCACTAGAAAAACATGAGATTCCTTTTATAATGAAATTTGCTTTTGACTTTTCTTATATCATTGTGCATTACTGTATATATTGGTATAATGAACAACTTTTAGACAAATTTTTTTTTACCATAAAAACAAGAGGTAATTCATCACAGGGCATATTTTTTGAACATGTTGAAGTTTACCATTTTCATTGTACCAATAAAAACATCTTTTTATAATAAAAATTAGGGGTGATTCATTACACTAGTATATACAGTATATTTCTATAAGTAAATTGTGCTTCAACAATTCCTTTTGGTTATTCTCTTCATTATTTTTCTTTTTTTTTTCTTTTTTTTTCTTTTTTTTGTTCTAGATATTCCACGATTTGGTTCGGCTAATCAACAAGAAAAATCCAGAAAGAAAAGACAAGGGCCGGAAGAAATCTAATACTAGCTGCATACTCCTGTAAATTTTAAATCAACATCCAAGTGAGTGTTTTACTTTATCATTACTTAGGATAATTTATTGATACTGTTAACAAAACCTGCTTGTTAAGATGTTACATTCATCATCAAGGCATGCCAACAAGACAGTCCCTTAAGTCTTCTTGGTGGCATCCAGTGTCTGGACATAGTTTATTGTTAGTCAACTTTGGTGTGTCTGTGTGTAGTAGTCCATGAAATGTTGCTTTTGTTTGTTCTTATTTGGATGTTCTGTGAGATGGGAGATAAATGGCTGTACAGCTGTTTAGTGGAGTGCTGCTTCCAGGATTTTTTTTAAAAAAAAGCACACAGCATTCTTGGAACTATGCACCTTCCAGTTTACTTCCAATGACTTTTACTACTTTCATTTTTATTCATTTGTCATTGAAGTTTTTTCTTTTTGTTTTATTCAAGTATGGGGCAAGTATCTGTAATTAAGTTTTCAAATAGAAACAATACTTAACAAAAAAAAGTTTCTTGATCCAATTAAACATACTCTCTTGATGTGTCAAAAATGTGTCGGATCAAAATCTTGAATATCTTGATGAAAAGTTCTTTTACAGAAGATTGTGATTTTGTACCATCATTTTCAAACCAGTTATAACTAAGGGTTTTTATATATATATATATATATATATATATAATTAATTAATTTTAATCCTAGAGAAAAGTCATTTCACAAGACTTAATCTTAATTAGTTGTCAATTTCTGAGACGATGCTTGCTGATTTTTATCATTAAGGGTTTTCGGACTATTGTCTTCATCTTTATTATTTCCACAATGTTTCGGCCGATATGTCCTCCAGCTTTCTTCAGGTGTTTGTCGAACTTGGAACCTTCACAGAACTATGTCCTTTATTGAATCCACGGGGGTCACCTTTTCTGATGCCATTAGCCATAACCGGGTACAAGTGTTAAGTATTCCTGTATTGTTACTCGCCTGTAGTCAAGATTGAACCTGCAACCATTACACTGTGTGTCCAGCTGGACACATAGCATAACAGTTATAGGCGTTGGTTCCCTAAGCTTCTAAAGAGACGATCATCTGGAGGTTGCAGTTATACCAGTTGTGTAGTTTGTGTGTGCGTGCATGTGCACACACCCTAAGCCAATACTGTTGATACTCTCATGACCTCCAATAACCCAGGCAAAGAGACTAGCAAAATTTGTGCTTGTATAAGCAAGAGTGGAGGGTCATCAACTGTTCTTAAATGTTGGAAGTTATTGGGGGGGGGTTCTTCATCATAAAAGGAAAGTTATCTTTTGATCAGTTGGACAGGCAACAAAATCAGAACTCTAACTATAGCAACTGATTTGATTGTTGCTGACTTTTTTTTATAAAAAAAATGGGGAGAAAGTCTGCACTGATCACCTTCCATCTTTCTTTTTGTCATTGGTTCTGATTAATGAGATATTGAAAGGCAGATCTTCAGATTTTTCGGCTATCACTAATTTTGGGTGGAGTTTAATTGAAACGGGTTTACCATATAATGGCAACACCAAGAGGAAACAACCAAACTAATTTCAACTTTGGTCCCCTCCCTCCTCTTAATAACAAACTGAAACTTAGTTCAATTGTCTCTGTTTTTGCCTATAAAAGTTCAGTCTGTCCTTTGATGTTCACATTCTAAAAACTCTGATAGCAGACTGTGATGTAACCAATTATAAAGTTGTTCTTGCTTTTACTACAGGACTCTTCCTATTGTTTTATTGTGTCCCAAAATTGTATGATTGTGGGTGATGAACGGTTAGCAAGCTAGACTAGCGAACCTACACGAGTGAGTTCGAGTCTGCCCTATTCATTCGGCCTTGTGCCACATCGAAGCAAAGAGCTTTGTAAATTATCTCTTGCAGCTGTATCATATACATTACTACTTGATAATACACTTCATAAGTGGGTATGCTATATAAATATCATTTTAACTTTTTTTTTTTTTTTTTTTTTTGTGATTTACTTCTAAAATATTCAATATTTCTAATATCTGAATTTGATACCACAACCAAACCTTGTGTGTGTGTCCTTTTTTTTTTTTTTTTTTTTTTTTTTCTCTTCTTTAGACTGGTGTGCATTGGAATGGTTATTTTTTCTTTTATCCAATCATTTTATTGGGATACTTTTAACAAGAGACATGGACTTTAGGAAGATGTTTTCAATTTTTGTACTATTGAAAATTTATACAAATTTTATCTGACAAAATATTTTTTCAACACTCAGTTGATATATAAAAATTGATTTTTCAGTTTAAAATTGACATCATACAAATGTAATTTTTAATTGTTAGCAAAATTTAAATTATGTATAGTGATTGATTTTTTTTTTTTTTTTTTTTTTTTTTTTTTTAATGACATGTCAAATTGTCTCCAGTTATTTTATGCCTGGAGATTAGGGGTTTTTTGTTGTTGTTTTTTTTGGGGGGAGGGGTCACGTTGAATATGAATAATTTTTAAACTGATCTAACGATATGATAAATTTGCTAATGCGTATTTCTCTAATTCAGGCAAATTTCTTAATGAATTTTAGAAAATATTTTTTCTTTCTCTCTTTACTGTGTAATTAACCCTTGAAATCAAAGCATAATATCAATTTCTTAAAGTTGTACAGTTTTTTGTTTGTTTTTTTTTGTTCTTAATATTTAGTTACATTTGTTTATTTACAATCTACTTAGCATCTCAAAATATGGCAGGATTTTATCTTCTCTCAGTTGTCTTTTTAAACTTCTTTAAATTTCTAGAATTTTTAATATATATATAATTCGTAGTCAAAAGGTTTTATATTTTCATTGCTAACTAATTTGTACAAAAAATGCTTGCTTTTGCTTGATCACATGCTCATGTTTGTCTTTAGTGAAAAGAATAAAAAATGTTTTTCCTCTACAGTGGGATTATTAAAACTGGCATCTGTATGGCAACAATCCACATTTCAGTTATGAATTTGAATAATCAATTTACTTCAGTATTAAACAATTGTGATGCAGTGTTACTATTTTAAAACATTTGTAGATATTTCTGTAAACTCTTATTAACCACAGTTATTATCTTTGCTAAAACAACTACCATATGCTGACAAGTTCCACCACACCCACTTCCAACTTCTCTTATTTCTGTTCTTTCACAACTATCTGGTTTGTTAATGTTTCTTAACAAGTGTAGTATAAAGTTTCTGTTGAGTGGTTGTGTGTATCTATGGTGGTGTGTGTTGTAGGGGTTATATATGTTGCTAGTGTAGCTGGGTGTGTTGCTAAGCAACTTAGGTTTGCTTGAGGCTGACTCAGTAGTCATCTTTACTCATTGCGAACACTGCAGTTGCACAGCTGCAGCAGCTATCTCTTTGGTGTCATCTAGTTAGTGTCTCCATTCTTAATCTTGTTGGGGAAAAAAAATGCAATCTTAACAATCTTAGTCCTGTGAGCTTACATTTCGCAATCTAATTTTGTTTTTTCAGGTTTCCATTTTTTATTAGTAAATCCCAGAAAAAACAAAGACACTTGTGAATGTACATAACATTTTACTTTAAACTTTAGAATATAAGTATGAGGCACACAGTGTGAATCTAACTCTATAACAAGGGTCTCTGATGCATGATAGTAATTTAAGCTTTACTTAGCATGGTACAAGCTCAAAAATATAGGGCACTCATTGAGAATCAAACTCACTAAAAATGGTGTTGATGTGTGATAGTCATTAACTAAACTAAGCCAAAATATTATATAAGTTGTCAGGCATGATTCCTGGGTTTTCAAAATATTTCTCTTTGAGTAACACTAAAGAATGATATGTAACAATAAGTATTGGAAACAATTTGCTTTATAAAGCAACGTTTTATATATACATATATATATAAAATCCTTTTTTTTGTTTTTTACTGTGAGAGAAGACATGAGACAATCGTTGACTGCTGAGGCTGTAGAATATGACGAATGCATCTCTTCAGAGGGGTTAGAACCCACCCCACCCCAAACGTGTCCTGATTATGGCACTAAACCATCCGATGGTTGGGCTCCTGTGCTAGAGCTTTGGGAATGTGAAGTATACCATTACTTCCAGGTACACTCTGACCTAGAGTGTTAGCATTTGATAGGGTCTCATGTATGGGTTAAATAGAACTATTTAGATATTTAACTGTGTGCAAACAAATGACTGATTTGAATTGTTAGTGTTATATAGGAATACTTTAAACCATATAACTGTGCAAACAAACATGTAATAGTGAATAGAATTATTAGTGTAAAATAGCAAGTCTTGAAACCATTTGTGCAAAAATTGAATTATTGATATTACATAGCAATACTTGTATCTATTTGAGTGTGTGCAAACAATACCAATACTTAATTTTGTGCAAACAAATTAGCTCTACCGCATTCGAAAATAAATTTACCTACTGACTATTAACTTACAAATCATGTTTTAACATCTAACTGTGCAAACAAATGATTAATACCAACTCGTTATATTTGTGTTATATAGCAATACTCAAGATCATTAAACTGTATGCCAAGAAATGAGCTCTGGCTCATTTAAAAGTGTTACCCACAAATTATTTACAAATCATATATATTTGATATATGTATAAACAGGATTTGGCATTAAATAACCTACAAGGGTTGATTTGCCATAGAACATAGCCACCTTACGTTTTAATCATTGAAAACAAAGCTTTTCATACTGTTTAGAGCTTTCAAAATGGCAATAACCAAGAGTGTAGGTGTTTTTTTGTGGTCTAACGGTTGTCATCATATGTGGACTCTGCTACCCAAGTTCAAGTTTTGAATGAGGCAGTTTGACTTTTACATCATGCTAATACTCTTGGGAAAGTTATTAATCTATTTATTTTCCCTCCAGTTAATAATAAGGTAGAATGGGCACTTTAACCTTAGCATGACAACCAATCTAAGAGAAGAAAAACTCTGGAGATGATCAACTCTACCAGTCTATAACTGTCCAAAACATACACGAGTAGCACCCCCACCATAACTAAACTAGGTTATGGGACCAGTGGGGGTGAGAAATGACTAAGAATTTTTTTTATTTATTTACTATGTTAAAATGTTGCCATTTAGTCAAAAGATGGGGATATGGACTCTCTTTTTTTTTTTTTTTTTTTTTTTTTTTTTTAATTAAAAAAAAAAAAAAAAACCAAACAAAATAAATGATAAAGAATTAAGATTCTTAGAAAAAAAAATGTATATTACAAAATGCTTTTAAAGATTTATACAAGCAAGACCTGGAACAATATTAATTTGTTGCTAGTTATTTTCATAGTAAGAAAAAATATATTGGCTTATTTGAACTGGACTTGTTGCAAGTTGGTAGTGATATTGGTGGAAGAAGCTGCTGCTGCTTCTTTTTGAATACTAACTATACATAATGATTGTAATAAGTAGCTGAAGTTGATAGTATGCTGTATTTAGTAGGCAATGGTACTATGAAGTAGGAGTTGGATTTGAATAGACCATGCCCACTCTCTTTAACTTGCTTATTCTCACTTTTATGCAATCTCTCTCTCTCTCTCTATTTTGTGTTCTACAAGATTCACTTATTCTTTAGGAAATATTAAATTGTATTAAAATGTTTTCATGTTCAAATTTGTTTTTAAACTTTAGGGTACTTTGTGTATAAAGGAAAATGATACCCAATTTCATAACTTCTCTCTCTTTCTCTCTCACTCACTTTGATTTTTATGCATGGTAAGCTTTTTCTTTTGTGTCTCGTACAACCATAGAATTGTTGGTGCTTAATACCTTATTCATATGATTACTAATGTAAATGATGTATTAAGTATGCTATGTATTCTACTATCATCTAATCTCAAAGATTTTTTAATCTAATGTAGATATAGGGAGCATAACCTAAAATTAATAATAGTGTACAATTTAAAGAATGACTTTCATTATAATTGTTTTCATGCTTGTCTGTCTGTCTGAAAGTGTGTGTGTGTGTGTTTTCTATTCAAGAAAAGGCAACAAAGTTGACTATACAGAGTAAATTAGAAGGAATAATCTTAATGAGCACAAAAAACAATCTAAGTAATAAGGGGTTTTGTTTGTTTTTTTGTTTTGTTTTTTTTTTGTTTTGTTTTGTTTTTTTATTTGTTTTTGTTTTTTTTGAGAGAGAGAAAAAGTGCATGTAAATTGGCAACTAATTTTCAAGTACATTTGCCAAGTGTTATATTGGATCACACATCTGTCAAAAGGAGGTGAATATAACTCTCAAAGGTTGAGACACTTCTTGTAAATAATGAGTATTCAATTAACAAACTCATACATAACTCATGTAATATTAGTTTGTATAATCTTTAGAATACGATGAATGGAATCGGATGATTTCTGCTTAAAAAGGTTATACAAATGAGATGTGTATTATATAGGACTTTCAAAATGAAACTGTTCTTTATGGCTAGAAACACAGAATTTGTCATCATTCCTTATAGTTGAAAGTCTAATGAAACCTATTCATATTTCCTTTTTAGATAATTCTTTAAGGAATCTATGTTCCGTTCCATCTTTTATCAGAAGATCCATCACACACTTAGGACTCATGATTCCATATGACATGCTATCATTCCTTAATGACTACAGTCAGAAACCTCTCTCTCTCTCTCTCTCTCTCTCTCTCTCTCAGTGGAAGAAAAGCTGAAGGAATTTTTTTTTTTTTTTTTTTTTTTTTTTTGTCTCAAATTAGTAAACATTGTGATTAATTTTTTGGCTTGACCTGGAAATGTAAACTTTTTTTTTTTTTTTTAAGTCTTGAAAAATATTGGTTTCTCATTAAATTTTCATCTATGGGCATAAAGTAAATTTCAAGTTTAGTATTTACATTTTACATTAAGAACTTAGTTTTAGAATTCTCAAAAACTATTAAAAACATGCTTTGTTGTCCTGTTAGTAAGCAGAGAAAATGTGATAGTTGTAGTCGCCTGTTATGCAATAGCAAACAGATTCTTGATGAGGTGAGGGGAGGGCATTTGGTAAAATATAATAAGAAAACTGGAAGTTATTGTAAGTCTGTGTGTGGATAGACAGAAATAAAGCAAAATGCCAAGCAATAAGTAGTTAAGACAATGGCCAGTCAGTAATTCTATGATGGTTTGTGTTACTCTGCTTTCAAATTGTAACTTGGCTCCACATGAATGAGATGAGTATGAAAAAAGATAAAAGCATGTTAGGTAGTATGTGATGTTATTAAGGAAAGTTTTGAAAAAAGATTTGCAAAGTAAATTGCTTTTGAAAGCATAAGAAAAATTTGGCTTGAGATTTAAAAAAAAAAAAAATTCCAACAATTATAAATTTAGAATATTTCAAATCTTAAATAGTATTAAATTTTCCTTGGATTTTAAAAAAAAAAAAACAGTGGTGTCTTCATTTTATTTGAAATAACTAAAAGGATTCTGTTTTATACCATTAAGTAAATGACACAATCAAATGCCTTATATTTTCCCTTTATTTCTCACTTTAATTGTTGCAAGAAATGTATTTCTTACTTTTGGTAGAATTCAAGGAAATTAAAAAAAACATTACATTTATAAAAGAGACAGGTGCTGTTCTACTTACATTCATGCGACAGTTTTTCAGAGATGTTAAAACTGTTAAAGTCAAATTTTGAATACTGGTTGAGAAGTTCAACCATTATGCAGAATATGACTGTAGCATCACCCACACAATGAATCATCTCTCAGTGGCATTAGTGTTATTTGTAGAATCCATAAATAGGTTTTGGATGTCTAAGCTCTGAGTTTATCTTTTTAATAAACAGACTGAACAGAAAAGTTTCTAAAGGAATTGTCAGGTGCAAGAATGTTTAAAACAAATGAGCAATGTACAGAGAAAATACTTGTGTAAATAGAAAAAAGTTTTTATATATATCTTGACTAGATTCAAAATAACATCAAATTTCACCTCCTTGCCTTAAACAACACCTACTACTAGCAAGCAAAACAATGTCAGTAATTTTAGAATTACATAGTTAAAAGCATACAGAACTTTTATTCTGTTTATAAATAGAGGAACTCCTGTATTTATTTCAATATTTAAAGGTTGTTTATTTAATGACTTTTAAAAAATAAAAAAAATTTATCCAGTCAAATTTTAAGTTGTTTCTCTCAAGCATTGTATAACAAATAATTTAATAAAATATACTTATATATAAAAGTATTTTTTAATTTGCTTGAAGCATAGCACAAATTTTTATTTTATTGTATTGCATTTGTTTAGGAGGCTATTGCAATGCAAAATTCAGGTCTAATTAATTTTGAAGTAAAAACTTCATCAGACTTTTTTTAATATGAACTCGGTGTTTTATGTTCAAATTTTTTTTGGACATTGACAACATGGTTTTACATGACGTGTTTAAATGGCATGCGGAAGAAATCTGACTGCAGTTGTCTTAATCAATTTTTATGTATTTAAAGAATGTGCATGTTAGTTAATGATATTCAGTATTTAATTCTAACCAATTGTTAATTTGAGGGTGTAACTTAGCTATTAATAAAGCCTCTTTAATTCTGAGATTGCCAACATTATTGCTTCTATTTTAATGGAAAAATTATCATTATTTTTGGATTTAATTAAATGATAGTGTAAGTTTTTTGGCATATATTTAGATCTCTTATTGGGTAGTTGGTTAGAATGTATGTTGTGACAGTATTGTTATTTTTCTTTAAGTATTGATTTAGTGAGGGTCTGGAGTGAGCCAGTTGTATATCTAGTCCTTCCTTGTAAGTAGCCCTGCATATTTCTTTGGTGATAATTTCAGTGAAATGTGGTACTTTCAGGAACCAGATGTTATAGGGTGTATGTAGTTTTTGTGATTTATTATGTTAATGTCATGTGATTGATATTGAACAATCATTGTTTCTTTAAGTGTTTTTAAAGTGTGCCGCGTGTGTAATTTTCTTTGCTGCATTTATTGTGAATTCATTTAATTTCATTTCTTGTGTAATTTGTTTGGGCACTGACTGGAAGTGCTAATTTGAAATGCACAAAGAGGTTTTTAGTGGTGGGTTTTCTATAGAAACTAGTATGGATTTTACCAATTGGTGATATTTGGATTCTAAAATATAGGAGTGGTAGGGACCCAATATTATCTGGATATGTCTGTTTTGAAACTTCTTGTATATGGCGGTGGCTTCCTCAATGGATAATGTCAACATGAGTATATCATCTATATATCTTGTGAAGAATATGCATGATGGGCAGATGGATAGTGCTCAATGTTCTAATTGGTCCATATATGAAATGGCTAGTATGTCTGATATACTGGATCCCATGGGTAGTCCTGTTATTTGTTTATAGGTATTTCTGTTGTAAGTAAAGTAAATATTGTTTACAATAATGGATAATAGCTGGTGTATATCTGTTGCTGTTAGTTTGTGACAATATAAGTTCTTGGAGATGGTTTTGATATGAGATCGATTGCTTGGTGTGCAGGTAATGTAGTGTAGAGGGAGATTACATCCAAGCTGAATGCGTAATTAGTTTGTGTAAGCTGTTCTGTATTTAGTTGTGTTAATCCATGGATGACATCATCAGAAATTTTTACACGTCCTGAAAAAGTGGGAAGCAGAGGTTTCAATATTTGTGCGAGAAGCCATGATATTTTATAAAGAGGTTCTTCTAAGCTGAAAATGATTGGTCTGATCTGGAGTGTTGTCAGTTTTATGTATTTTGATGAGGTGGGGGTAAACTGGGTAGTTTGTTATTTTGAGCAATAAAGTTATTCTTGTATTTATTTGGTATATTCCTCCATTTACAGTTGTTAGTCAATGCATTGTTGATTAGGTTTTTTAATTGGGTTGATTGAACGCCTGTAACCTCTGAATAAGTGTTGTTATCTTTAAGATGTTTAGTGCCAATTGGTTATAAGTGTTCTGTGAGATGATGCAGAATTCCTTACCTTTATTGGAAAGTAGATATATAAGTCTCTTATTTCTCATGGTCGATAGAGTGTGTCATTGTTTATTGGATAAATTTTGTGGTATCCTTTTGTGTTTTCTAAGTATGGAGAATATCGATCTTTTAAGTCTTGATAATTTAGAGTCTTGTTCTTTGTTGGCAGGATGTGGGTGATCCAAAGTGTAAATGGGAAATGTGTTAGTATTGTTAATTGTTGTTGTATTAGATTCATCCTGGGTTTTAGATAGCCAATACCTAACAAGGAAAAATGACAATACTGTCGCAACATACACTCTAACCAACTGCCCAATAAGAGATTCACGTATATACCAAAAATCTTACACAATTTATCGTTTAATTTACTTAAAATGCAGTGATTTTTTTTTCTATATAAGAAGCACAGTCAGACCCCTCCACATCAGAATTAAAGAATACCTCAACACATGCATCCTCATTCCATAAACATTTAATTAAATCCAAAAATAATGATAATTTTTCCATTTAAAATTGAAGCAATAGTACATAATGTTGGTAATCTCAGAATTAAGGAGGCTTTATTAATAGCTAAGTTAAACCCTCAGATTAATAGCAGGTTAGAATTGAATACTGAATATATCATTAATTAACATGCACATTCTTTAAATACATATTTGAATTAAAAAAATAAAAATAAGACAACTTAAGTCTCATCTCTTCTGTATGGTGTTTGAACATCCTACGTGGCACCATGGTTACAACACCCAACATAGCACCATTTTTGTAACATAAAAAAAAATTTGAACATACAATACAGAGTTCATACTGAAAAAAGTCTCTGAAGTTTTTACTTCAAAATTATTTTGCATTGCAATAGCCTTCTAAACAAATACAATAAAATACTTATCTATATAAAAGATTTCACTAAATTTGGCTGTCTTTTCACCTGAAAGTATTATGTTTATCATAGGAAAGAGTACCCCCCCACACACACACACATACATACCTACAGAACTATTGGTAAAGCATAAGGCTCTGTTTACTGGTAATATCACTACTACATTTTCAAATGTTAGCAGACCTAAATAGATATTTTCTTACAAAAATGTTAAATCAATTAAATGAATCTTCAAAAAAATTCTCTAATCTCTATTTAATGCAAATTTTCCCATCATTCAACACCCCCACCCACCCCTGATATAAACAAGTTTTTACACTACAGTTTTACAAATCCAGTTCTACCAGTTAACCCGAGTAACATTTCTTTCAGATTTTGTCAATTTCTCATTAAGTTGAGAATTTTAAGTAATTCAATTTTTACAGAAATTTGCATTCCAAAAGTAGTTTTAAGTTGAAAACTGGTAAAAAAAATTTTAAGTTTCTTTTTTAAAGAAAGATTTTGCTGGGGCGGGGAATAAAGTAGAATTTAATGATATTTAATCAAACAATTCAAAACTTTTTTCTTTTTCTTTTTTTTCTAATTATGGCTGAAAAGTTTTGGGATATTTATGATCATGGAATTATGTGTAGTCTTTGTCACTAGAATATTCTATATCAAAAAATGTGAATGAATTGACCGTTAAGATCCAACACAAGAGTGCAATTTATTTTTTATTTATTTATTTTTATTTTTTTTAAAGAAAGCAAAAAATATTTAATTTCTTTTAAAAACAAAAATATCTGAGTTTTTTGTTCCTGAATAATATGATATATATTTATTGTGTGTGTACATACAAAATTATTTCTATAGATAATTGGTTGTTTTGATATATTTCCAAGCCAGTGATTGACTATTTTACTTAATGTCTTAATGAAATGTATATATTAAAGAAATTTTCATGAAACATTTTAAATAGCTTTAAATGAAAGGGGTTTCAGGATTCCTTAGACTATTTGACTACTCAAGCAGTCTTCATTTGTCTTGTTATTCTCTCTCTCTCATAATTTACTTAAATTATTATAAAGTCAATAATACAACAGCTAAAAGGTGGAGAGAGCAGCAGAAAATCAGTTCAACATTTAATGTTGAGATTTTGAAACAGTTAAACTTTTTTTCTTTTTTAATCTTTCCCAAAAATGGCTAAAAATTATTTTTCTCATTTATGCATTTTCCGCCCTTCTAAATTGTTTTTTTCTATTTTTTTTTTTTTAATCTATTTATTTTATTTATTTTTATTTTATTTTTTTCAGGCCAGGTGCCATTGAAAGATGTGTTCTCATCAACCGCTTCTCTTGGGCTCCCAGAGCTGACCTGATTCGATAAAACATATTAATCAGTCCCATCTGCCACTTCAACTTGAAAAATATTACAAGGCTATTAAAAGGAAAAATTAAATTCCGCAGTTCCACACGTGGACCATCTACCGTGAATTATGAAGAAAAACAAAAAAAAATAAAAATTTATTATATATATATATATATATATATATATATATATATATATATATATATATATATATATATATATATATATATATATATGACAAACTTATGAGTTAAAAGGAAAAATTGGACCCCTCCCCTCCAACATCAATTGTGAAAATTAGGTTCCCATTGGACAACCTGGATATTTGAGATGGAAATGTCTGTTTTAGACCCTCTCAGAACCTACTCCCAGTTCTAAACCATGCAGATCCCTTCCAAATCTGACTGCATTATTAGGGTTAATGCAAACCCAAAAATCCCTTTAATAATCCTTTCCACTTTAAAGGAAAAAGACAAACATTTTTCTTTGCTTTTTCTTGCTTTTTATACTTTTTTTTTTTTTTTTTTTTTTTTTTTCTTGCCACAAATTTCCCTCCTCCTTCTCCTTCTCCTGCCTTCATTTTTTTTTCTCTTAAATAATGAAAATGCCTTTTTAAGCATAACTTTTATTTTTATTTATTTTTTTTTATACTTATATATTCTTGCATATTCCATTCACACATGCCTCTCCCTCATCCTGCCTTTTACTTTCTTTTTTTGCCTTTTCCTTTTTCGCCATTTGCTTCAGTAATCCTTCTCTTATTTTCCTCCTATTCTCTAATATTTATTTATTTTTTTTTATCCTTTACAAAATGCAGGAAAATTGTTTCTGTATTTCTAGAAATGGTGGCACTCAACATGGCAAAGTGTTTAAATTGGCCGTCATTTGTGTCTCTGTTAAGTGATTTTTTTTTTTTTTTTTTTTTTTTTTTAAGTATTCACACAGTTCTGCAATATTTCCTACCATTTCTATCTATTGGAACTATTGCATTTTTCTCCTCCTTCCCCCCCCTCTCTCTCTCTCTCTCAATAAACTTTTCGGACTCCAAATGTCCAAAGTTTCCAGTGATACTATACTTATTAAGCTGATGAGTTTGAATGCGTTTGACATCACCTGTATGAAATTATTGGATCAAATAAATTTGTCACTTTTCAGACACACAAAACCCTTTTTGTATCTTTTGCTATTGTTTCTTATGATATTGTTATTTGTATAATTAACTTTTTCTTGTATTTGTGAAAGGCTTTAACTGACTGAAATTCAGTTGTTATGTATTTTCACATTTATGGACTATTATAAGAAACAAGCTACTCTTAATTTAGTCTGGCACAAGGTTACTTGCTTGTGAGTCGCTCACTATACAGTAGTAATGATTTGCTAAACTAGAGGTGCCCCCTCACACACACACACACACACTTCTCTGGCTTGTGAGCTACTTTTAAAATGGTGTGACCAAAATGATCTGTCAGAAATACTGTGTGTGTGTGTGTGTGTGTGTGTGTGCGCGTGCATATATATGTATATATACACACATACACTCACACACAATGTTTGCAGACTTTGCTTCACTGCATGAACCATTATGGCGTGATAGAATTGAATGTTTCTGGTCACTGCCTAACTCTGATGACTTAAACTGAATGGGGTTAGCCAGGGCTGCATAGTTCAGACAATAACAGCTAGTAGCCGGCCTCAAGCAGGCTTTCAAATGTTCATCAGTCATAGTGAAATACTATTTGGACATAATAATCTTTATACAAGAAAAGGCTGATTCGCATAAAGTGGTACCTGCCAAAAAAAAATTGTTTTTTATGGCATGAGATCTAACTGCACTACCTTTTCAATCTTTTGGTCAATCATGATTGACATATTGGCTACCCTTGTGACAGACTAACTTGTTAACCATTACTCATACATGGTAAGCATCAAAGTACAAAATTTTATGATTTATTAGTAATATCTTTTTCTCGTATAAAACCAAATGATTTGGGGGCAGGGGTGTAAATACTTTTATATATATATATAATATATATATATATATATATATAATGCTGTTATACAAAGAAATAAACAAATCCATCCATTATTAATTACAAGAAATCTTGGTTCTTGATAATCTGAAATGCTTTTCTTCAATATTTTATCTAGAATGTTGTTTTTTTTTGGGGGGTGGGGGGTATATCAGCTTGCCTAGGGTTATTTTTCTGCCTAGAGATTAGTAAAAAGTACATTTTATATATTTTTTGTACACAGTTATATAAAGTGTTCTTGTATAACATTAATAATTTATACACGGTTATATGATTTCAAATAACTAATGATAGTAAACAATTATAGTATCAAATAACTATTCTTAATAAAAATAATTTACTTATATGATACCTCTAATACTTCTAATGTGCTAACAGATTCATTTGACCTATAGATAGTATCCTAATAGGTACTACCACTGTATGTCCTAGTGGAGCTGGGAGTAATAACAATCAAGTACTCCACACCATCAGATGCATTTTTCAGTATCATATCCAGGACAACCCCTCTTTCTTTTTTTTTGGGGGGGAATACCCCTCTACAAGCAATACAATAAGCATATTTGAAGCTCTGACAACAAGTATTGGCAAGTATTGAATAAAGCTGATTAAATATTCATATATTTTATTCTAATTTCCAATAAATATGGGGGGGGCTGATGTAGAAACCACATACTGGCAGCCAATGGTTTGTATATTGGCACTTATACAAATACCACAATTTGAGTAACACTGGTCTTGAATGAGTTAATAATAAATGTACAAATATTTATGTTGCTATGTTAGCTTCCAAGCAAATATTTAAAATGTTTCTTCTATATTCCAGGATTAATGTTTTAATACTGAAAACCCATTGGCTCTTTGGTATATTGTTGCTAGGCAATAGTGATGTAGAAATGGGATTCCCTAGATGGAATTCAAGCTGCTTTGATACATGAACTTCTAGGTAGTGGCACAAATACCAGCCACTCAGTTTCTAAGTGTTAAAAGTATTGATCTTTGTATTGAAAATTATTTTTATTATGTCGCTTAGGTAGGCATAACAATTTTTGTCAATTTATAACACTAAAATTCCTGTTACAGTTGAATAAATAATGAAAATGTAACTTTTTTTTCCCTCTGTGAACAAATTATTTAAATTTTCATGTATTAAAATTCTTTGTGACATAAGATCAATTCTAAAATTAAAATGACATTAATAAATCTTTATACAGAAATAATTCTCCATTTTCTATTTTTCCATTTTATATAAAATAAACTTTTTAAAAAAAATTCCTTATTCAAAAATGTTAATATATGGACAGTTATAAAACTTTCTGTATGGGATTCATTCATTTTAGCCAGTCTTCTGGGGAAAATGTTCAGAAAAAATATGTATCCATGGTGTGTCTGAAAAGTAATGGACTGGTGTCACAATTTATTTCAATTCCAAACAACAAACTACATGGTTTCCCTTTTTAAAGTAATCCTCCTTGAGTCTAATGCACTTTCCCATCCTTGTCTGCCATGCTTCAATACACTGCTGGAAGGATTCTCCTGGGATGGCCCTCTTGATGGCTTCCACGCCTTTAAAACAGATCCTCTTGAGCTTGTGGAAAAGAAAAAAATCAAATGAGAAAGATCAGGTGAATAGCAGTCTTGGCACCATTTTTGTGCTGACTTTCCACATGCCCAAATCTTCAGTGGTAATCTTTCAAACACTTTACTTTTTCATGTCCAACTGACTTGCAATCATTCAGTCAACAAATGATTGCTACACATCAACTGTCTTACCCACTTGATATTGACCTCAATCCTACTTCTTAAAGACTTCTCTATCCTGGGTTTATTTTTACCTCTTCGTGTCTCTCTTTGAAACTCTTGTACTGTTCAAAGATATGTGTGTATGACATGGTGTTCTATACACTTACTGAAAAATTTCAAGTGCTTGTGACAGGGAGTTCCCCCCCCCTCCCCTAATCAGATTAAAAATTTCAGGTTTATTCATTGATTTTTCATTATTCATTCCTCAATGCTTATAGCTGTATGACTTGAAAAATACTGTGAACAAAAACATGTGGAAAAAATGCAATGGTTGCAGAAATTTAATATTAGTTATATACTCCAAAGATAAGACAGTCTTCTTATTCCTCTTTTACCTATAGCTCACACAGCACATTCAGTCCCGTTACTTTTCAAACAGACCTTGTACATGTGTCAAGGTTAATTTCTGAAATAATCTTGGGATTTGATATCCAGTAATCTACCTCACTAACTAAAAATCTCCTAATATTTCATGTTCATCTATTTAATTCCATCTAAGATAACTTTTCTCTATCCCTCCCTCAATTGAATTCTTGGGTAATTAAGCCTGAAAATGAATTTATGCTTTTATTATTATTAAATATTGGTATTTAAAAAAGGACACTATAAAGCTTAACTTTAAATTCAAGTTACCAATTAAAGTTAATTTTGATGTCATTAGGGTAATCTTAACTGAGAATATTTTTAAACACATGCTTTTTTGTATTTATTTATTTTTGCTGCAGCCCAAAGCAAATGAAATTATCCAGCATTTTTGTTTTTTTTCTCTTACCACTTAAATCTACTAATGGGTATAAATTGTAAAAGAATAAGAATTTGTTTAATTCAATCATTTGTTTTAAAAAGAAAGAAAAAGTACAAATTAATTGCTTGCTTTTTATCTTTTGCTTAGTTTGTATTTTCCTAAATTTAATATAGCAGAACAAAGTTCTAAAAATGACAATTTATGTATTTACTGGACATTTCTTGTAAATTAAAAATTATATATGGTCGCATTACTTTGATTGATTTGAAATTTTCTTAGATGCTTATAAAGAAATTGTAAAAAAAAAAACTTAAAAAGCTCTTCTTCAATGGATGACAACTTAGTAACCATAGTTACTGCAAACAACTTATGGTCTGTGCTAAACTAAGAAAAGCTTAGGAAGTAACAAAGCTCTGAATTTAATGGTAAAAGGAAAAATTCAGTTTCAATTGGTTATTAGACTAAAGTTCTGTGAATTTCATAAATTCACAAAAAAAATCCTGCCAAATAATCAGTAAATATGTATTGATCAAATTTGAGTAAATCATCAGTTTTTACTTGCTATTAAAATGGTCTTTTAACATTGAGTAAAACTTCTGTTCTCCCCCCTTTTTTTTTTTTTTTTTTTTTTTCCTCTCAATCCATTTTCTCTTAGACCAGGTTCTTTAGTTTTAAGCAGCCAGTCTTGGAGAAGGAAAGCTCTGAATTAAAACCAGCTTTATTCTGCTTAAAAAAAAAAAATTGAGCTTGTCCTATTTTGCCCATGGCACAAATATTGAGTAAATATTCTTTTTCCTGGATCACTTAAAGTGACCAGCTTGTTTTTCCTTTATATTATTTTCTGAAAACCTCTTCCCTCCTGAAGGACCAATTCTTATAATGTTACAAAGATGAACATTTACTATTGAAAATGCTCTTTTGTAATATCTCCAAACCTTCTGAATTTATTTAACCCTTAGTTTGGTTTGGCACTAGGTCAGAAGTAGTTTGTGATACTAGAAATAAGACTTTTTCATCTCTTAGAAACAACAAAAGATGGATACACTTCAATTGGTAAGTGATATCTTTATCACACTTAATTCTCTGTTCAGCTTTTCAGGATTGCTATTGGTGGCTTTGGGTGGCATTGCAGGAATCGACTTAAACCTTAATACAGAATGGATAAGGAAGGCTGAAAATCAAACACCAAAAACCCACTGGACTAACCTTTAGAACACCACACTTATGCTATATCCTCTCCCTTTTTCTAAATTTTATTATTGTCCTCCTCCATTTGGAGCTGTGGAAATGATCCAATTCACACAATCACCACATCCAAATAGAGCCAGAAGATTAACATATCTCCTTTTTATTAAGGTTTCAGTAATGTTTGGCATCAAGACCAATGTTTTCAAAATGCATTTATCCCATCCCTCCACTATGAACAGGATGTGACATAAGGTGACTTTTTTTTCCCTAAAAGTATAGTTGGTTTTTATTTAACTTTCTTTTTTAGACTGGTTCCCTAATCAAGGCTAAAGAACCCAGTTTGCCCTACTATTTTCCCCATTGCCCAGGAAAATGGAATAAATGGGTTCATTTCTTTCTCAGAAGCCTTTGTTCAAAATGAAATACAAATAGCCTTATCCAGGATTTGAACTTGGGATACCAATTCCATTTCTTACAATGATAATCATTATGCTAAACACGTTTCCAATGTTTTGAAAATACTCTTCATGTAGACATTAGAAATCTGAGGAGTGACACTTCTCAGTATATATCACTCCAACTGAAAATGTCATTGATACACAAAATTTTCCTATCTCTTATGCATTGTTAATGGAGGCAATGGTATAGGATGCTGCCACAGAATAGAAACCAGGTTTTCTCTGTTGACAACATTAAAAAAAACTATCTACATCAAAAGTTTGCCATTTAGTAATGGTTTCCTCTTTAGTTGATCCCACAAAAGTTCTTGCCCCAAAATCACTTCAAATATCAACCAAGAAGCAGCTCCAGTGATAAGATAAGCAAAGACAGTTCATTATGGATCTTAGTAGAACCTCTGATCATCTTTAAAGGTCATATATAAAAAGTAGTTTATTAAGATGTGGTACCAACTGTTTAATCTTTTTTAAAACCAAAATGATTTTTATTATTTAGGGTCTGAGACAGTTTCCTCTATTTAAACAAGGTAGAAGCTTCTTAACAGTTAAATACTGTTGTTGGTTAGTTTTTCTTTCTACAGCTTTGTTATTGCATTTCTTTTATCTGCTGCTGTTACCACGATGCTATTTTGGTCTCTTAAAGATGGCAGTACTGATTTCTCTTTTCTCTGATGACATTCAGTTGGGAGTGGTGTCATATTCTGCAAAATCTCTTTTCCATTTCATCTTTCTTCATCTGATGATGTTTTGAGGCCACATTTAACAGTGAAGCTGTCAGGTCCATATAAAGTATTCTCTGGTTGTTGATTGCAAAAACAAGACCTTTGTTAGATACCACTTCTTCAGAGCTATAGTTTTATCATTTATTAGGCTTAGTTTGATTTAACACTATGTATGGAGCACCTGGTGAGAATCAAACTCACAATAGTCTTCAAACCTAGCTCTCATTATTACACCATTGAGGTATCCTGATTTTGCATTGGCATTCAGGACTCAAATTACTTACAGTACCATCTGTTTTTAAGTGGTCGCTTGTTTAACTTCTGAGCGGACTCATCACTGCCTAACCTTTTAGTGATATTTATTTATTTTTTTTTATTTTTTTATTTTTTTTTTTTTTTTTTTTTTTGCCGAAAGCAGTACTTTCAGTATGATTTCTTTAAATGGATCTTTTATCATTTACTTTTAGAAAATTTAAGTTAACTTCATTAACATTCAACCTAAAAAAATACATTATGTAAAATCAATATTGTTCATGAATTCTAGTGTCTCATGAAATTGCATTTCTAATACCAACAAAGAAAAAAAAATTCTTACATCATTTACATGGCCATCACCCTTTCCTGTAGACTAGATATGCCACTTATCAAATCACTATTCATACACACATTAATCAAGATATCACAATAGACCAATAATAGTTGTACAAATATTAGTTGATGATAAAAAAACAAATTATATTGTATGAGTGTAAAAAGACTTCAAATATCTTTTTGTCAAAATCTAGATCAAAGATTAAGGATAATAAAAACCTAATAATAATGATTTTTTATATTTATTGTATTTTTGGTTCAAATTCTGTCAATTTTGAAGCTGAAAATGAATCTTTGTTGCAACAACCAAAACTCGCTGCTGAATAATGAGAAATTCTGTTTCTGCTAAGAGGAAATATATTCATTGTTGTTGTGTAATGCTTTCTGTTACCATAGCAATAGACTTTTTTGTTACTCTCAAGTGACACTAGGTTGCATGTCCAATATATAGATTGACATCTTTTATTAAAAAGGACGATCTATCCCTGTTTAAGATTTATTATTCATGAAACTCTTTATTTTTGTTTCTCTAACTTGAAACCTTTCTCGTCATAGTTGGCTGTTTCCTTCAATATTAAATACACATTTTTATGTAAATACAGATGATTCTTATCTATTGCAATACAACAAAGTTAAATTGTTAGCATTTAGAAATATTTTACATTCTTAAAAAAAAGAAAGTTGTTAGATGATTAATTTTTTATGGCATATCAACCACTGTAGGTTATTTAATACCAAATCGATTTTTATACATATGTATTAAATATGATTTCTAAACACATTTTGTTGATAAATCAATCATTTGTTTACACACTGTTAAATATAAAAACAGATCTATTTCAAACAATTCAGTTTAGCTTAAGTAAACAGTTTAAATGTCAAGCAGTTCTATAGGACCCTATCAGATGTTACCAATCCGGGCCAAAGCAGACCTGGGAGCAATAGCAATGAAGGACTACTCCACATTCCCCAAAGCTCCAGCATTACTGAAGCCTAACCATCAGATTGTTTAGGGTGATATCCAGGACACTCATTGGGGGAGTCTGCATCCTCTGCAGAGATGTAGTCGGTGTATTCTACAGCACCCCCCACTGGACCATTTAAGTTTTTGCACACAGTTATATCACGTATTCTTAATACAAATAAATTGTAAATAGATTTATTTAGTCCATATATGAGACCCTCGGATGTGTGCTACCACTCATCGTTATAGTGTGACCCTAAATAAGGGCTTAGCTCTGTGTGTATGCGTATTTCTGGTTGTGGGTTGACCATGGATGTGTGTCCATATAGGAGCCAAGACATATTTGTGTGGGAATCGCTAATTCTTCTCTACTAATATAAGATGCAGAAGTGGATCAGTGACTTCAAAATATTTTATCACATCTTTAAGGGTCTCCTGGGGACTTGTCTGCCCTTTTTTTTTTTTTTTTTTATATATGTCCAGTCTGGGTGGCAGAAAGTCTGGAAATAGGAATGCCCCCCACTTCCTCTGGATATATAATAAACAGTGAGTCTGTTACTAAGAGGGGTAAGACACAGAGGGTCAACCAGAGGACACTGAGAAGAAGGTATACAAGGCAGATGTAGAAAACTATGGATACAGAAGAGACTTGCAAGCTCCACACTCCCCAGAGATTCAGAAGTGGAGCCTCACCACTTGATGCAAGTTTAGTGTTGTTCTTGGGATAACCCCCTTTTTCTTTTTTTTTTGGTTGGGGAGATCTTACTCCTCTGAAGGGATAACTTGTTGTTAGCTCTACTGATGGGATATCTGAAATCATAAAAGATTAAATAGTTACTGAAAAGAATGAGGAAATAAATGTTTTCTCTCTCTCTCTCAATGAATGTCATAGAGTACTGAACCTCAGATTCTATGCTTTCACCACCTAGCTACCTCACACCTCCACATTGAATGAGGAGATATAAACAGATTCACCCAATGCCAAAGGCCTGTTATCTTCCATTGTTGTCACATGTGAGTTGACTAATATAAAAAAAGAGAAATGAAAGCTTAAGGAGGAAGGGGAGGTCCTCTTATAAGCAGGGAGCATCACCATATAAACTTCTCATTCATTTAATGTACAGCTTAGAGGACACCATCACAAAGTAGGTGACATTAAGGTGGAGCTTCACTTTACTGGATGAACACAGCTATAAAAATATTTTTTATTGTCATTGGAAAGATTAAAGTGAGAAATTTTATTTGTGATTCACTCATATTGTTTGTCTTTGTTTCTTTCGCATTTTGTTTTGATCTTACTCTTTCTCACTCTCTTTTTCTCTTTTTTTTTGGCGGGGGGGATGTCTTGATTGTCATTGTATTTCTTTTGTTCCCATTGTTTCTTTTCTTTCACAATGTTAATAAATTTCTTTGCTTTTTTCCCTGCTCCTTGCTATTAAAATTCTCTCTCTCTCTTTCTTGATTTTTGTCTTTTTTTCTGTTTTTATTTTTATTTTTTTCACTTTATAGCGTTTAATAATTTTTCTTCTATCATCATTTCTCTCCCTTTTGGTTTCTTTTTTTCCTCATTTCTTGTTCAACCCTTTTTTTTTTTCCTCCTCTTTAATTTCACTTATCATCTCTCCCTGCTAATTTCTTTCTCTTTCTATTTTTTTTTTCTTTCTCTTATGCCAATAATTTTAGGAATCTTTTTTTATTGTTTATCAAAACCTCAGCACCCAGTATCACTTTCAGTCAGTGGTGATGTAGATACCCCCTCCCAATTTTTAATCTTTTATGGCAAATAGAAAAGACACCCAATATTTCATCAATGGGGTAGAAGGTGTGTACACCCCTTACTACTGAACCTCTGTGCGCAATTGCACAATTCCAGTTGTTAAATGTTAAACTCTAATATCAATTCATTGCCATTAGTTCATATTTCAAAGTTATTTTTAGAATCATAAATTTACAAATTCATTAAAAACAAAACAATAAAAACAGATTCAAATGAAAAATGTTTTGATAAATCCTCCAGCAAGTTTTTATTATTATTATTATCATCATTTCTGTGTATTTTCTTGTTGCTATTTTGACATAGACTGATGACCTAAAACATTACGGCCAGTGGCAAGGGAAAAAATTAATAGCTAATGTCTCATATTAATTGCAAACATCTGTCAGAAGTATAAAAGTAGATAAGCCAGCTTTCTCAAGTGATTTGTTTTGATATTGCAGTTACAGACAAGAAAAAGGATTGATTTTAATGGCATGTCAACCCATTTAGGGTTATTTTATGCATAGAGGTAAGGGAATCCCATTCATTGTATGTTCATATTTACATTTTCTGTAATTGTTTAAGAGTTTTTTAGATTTTTTCTTCTCATACTGGACTGTAATATAGTGAGCTATTATGTTTTGGCATTTGTAAATTGGCAGTTAAAAATAGCTTGTATGTCATTGGTTTATTTCAGAGTTGAACTGTTACTGTCCATTTTTGAGTATTTAAACAACTGAATGGGTTTTTTCATTAGTCTGTTAGTCTATCTGTAAGAGAAAAGTTTGTTAGACAGTCTGTCAGTTGGTGAAAAGTTACAAGCAGGGCCTATTTTTCCATGGATTTCTCAAGTGTGCCTGCCAATCCACCAGTTTTGAAGGGTTGAAAATCAAGAGCTACTTTTTCACTGACTCCACCAGTCGAACAGAAATGACATAAAATTTACAATCAACTAATTGAGAGTTAATTAGTTTCTACGGTAGAAGGGGAGTCTTGAAGTGGTTTCTTTCTGAAGGAAACAGAAGTTGCTGATTTCTCCCTACTCAATGTAAGTCTTGGGAGATGTTTTTTTCAAGAAAGGACAGTGGAAGAAATATAATGAGAAGGGTTAAATTCCTCACCAGAAATTTGAAATAGAAAAAGAAAATACAAAGAGAACTTAGCATTCAGACACCATATTCGTATTTCTGTGAAAAATTGTTTTTTGTATTATACGACTTTTCTTTTTTTTCGGTCCAACAGCAAGTAGATCCATTTGCCTTTCCAATTCTATCCTTTGATTTCTTTCTTTTTTTTGTGTGTGTGTTAAATATTTTTAGCTCAATTATGCACAGCAAAATTCATGCAATGTCTGGAAATGTATGTGTTAAATTCATTTCCTTTAAAATAAATTTTTTGTAATGGGAAAAGTGTCTGTTTATATCTGAAATATAGTTGGGGTTTTTTGTAT
This sequence comes from Sepioteuthis lessoniana, assembly GCA_963585895.1. Classification (NCBI taxonomy): domain Eukaryota; kingdom Metazoa; phylum Mollusca; class Cephalopoda; order Myopsida; family Loliginidae; genus Sepioteuthis; species Sepioteuthis lessoniana. Next base: position 92,236,167 of record OY757925.1, on the reverse strand, counting down.
AGTAATAGTTGAGAAACTCCTTCCCTTTCCCTGTTATTATATGTCTTTTTTTATTTTCTTTCTCTTCTCTTCCCTACCACAAGGTTTACTACTGTCTTGGACGGCAACATTTAAGCCTTTGTTAATCTTCCTCCACTTGTTTTTGTACCCATGGGTAACACGCTGCTGTGGGTAATTTGAAAATAGGTTTACTTTCAGACTAATACCTTTGGGAAAGTTATGAACCTTCTTATACAATCCTCAACTTTGGGTTAAATACTATTGTTCTTCTCAGGATGGCTCTGGCATTAGATAACCCATGAATGATGATATGTCATTACACAAAAAAAACAAACCAGTTGCTTAGGTGAGTTAAAAGTTTTGCTATATTTTGATAACATAAGTCACAATCCAGCAGCCCTGGATGCTTTTGTTGAAGTCATGAAATTGATAAACCAAACTGGACTGTGAGATGCTGAGCTCACTTGATACTCCCTGATTGTTACTTTCTGGATTTACCTCTATGGTTTGGAATACAGCCTCAGAATCAACGGTTTTAGGCCTAACTGTTGAGGTTCTTGCAAACCAAATGAAAATCTCATAAACTATCTGGTTACTGTATTATGATCACCTTTACTTTTTGAACAACAAATGTTTTTGTTGCCTTCCGCAGTGTTATGGCCCAGTTTGAACTTGTAAAGTGTAAGTTCTCAAATTAGACAAACAATGCAAAACATGTCAACACACCAACTATCACAATACTAATAACCACCATGGCTACTTTCCATGGTTTGAATTACTTTGGTTATATGTGCTGCAAACCTGCACATATTACTAAAATATTGAAAAACTTGTGACTTGGCTTTTTATAATTTCAGTATGATGAGTAATAAAGGTTTCTTGTCTGATGATTCTGTCAAATTGATCGATGAATTAGCTTAAGAAAGTTGGTGTTTTTTTTATGTAATTATGTTAAGATAAAAAAAAAAACTGTTTCGGTGGGTGGGGGTTCTTGAAATTAAGATGAACAAGCTGTTTAAAGTTCAGAAAGCTTTAGGAAGAACAGTCCAGACTTGGTTGATGATCAAAACATATCCTAGATGGAATTATGATAGAATGATATTTAAGTTAAATGGATGTCATAATGTTATATATCCCAACAATAATGTTGACAGACAGACTTGATGTGCTTTCTCGGATAGGTTGACATTAATAATTTGGTAATGACCCTGTTTATTTGTTGTTGGGATTCCTGGATGAAGTTAAATTCCAGATGTTAAAAAGCATGGAAAATTATTCAATTAGTCAAGCCACTCAGGTTGTTATTTATTTGTTTGTTTTTATCCTTGTTTTAGTTAATTTGTTGGGTGTTTTTATCCCCTGTTCACCATGCCCGCAATAAGTTTGGCTCCCAATGTCTTTGTGTAAAATTAGAATTATCTCTCCTGACCTCTAGATGAGACACATTTAATTCAGTAACTTCTAAAACCTTCACTACTTTAAAAAAAAAACAAAAAAAACAACAGGAACAAGCAAACAAACAACAAGTTAAAACCAGAGAGCATACACACACATCCCACTATTGTATAAGGAGCCCACAGTCCTAAAACTCCAGTGGTACAGGATGAGTGACAGAGACAGAATAAATAGAGGAGCTGTGATAGTTCCACTCCCATATTGATGCACTGACACACACAGGCACAAAAATGAGAAAAGTTGGAATTGCTGTCCAAAATTCCATTGTTTTTTGTTCAAATATTTTTTTAAAATTTATGTAAACAATGTATGCAGAGATTGCAAGAAAAATATGCAACACATTTACATTTCTGATAAAGATTATTTTTTAGTCAGCCGCCATGTAATATTGATGAATGAGACAATATTTAACATATTTGGATTGCAAAAAAACTTTATAACAAAACTGTAAATGTTGTTGATTCATTTTATTCATTATAACATGAGGAGAAAGAAATTCTGCAATGATGATGATGTTATTTTTATTCTCTCTCTTCACATCTCTCACCTTCAACCATAACTCTTCTTTATATTTCAATCTCCTAGATTTTTATATCATATCATTAAATTCCATTATCAAACGTCTTATTGCTATTTTCAATCATATTTTCCAATCATCCCACTTTAAAAATGTTCAGTTTCTTGAATTTCTTAAAGCAAAAATTATTCTATTTTTGTCACGGACCTATTGACTAAAACCATAATAACATTTCCATGCCATTCATGACTAAAGCCATAATAACACTGCCATGCAATTTATGACTAGAGCCAAAATAACAGTTCCGTGCAATTTATGACTAAAGCCATAATAACATTACCATGAAATTTAAGACTAAAGCCATAATAACATTGCCATGCAATTTAAGACTAAAGCCATAATAACATTGCCATGCCATTCATGACTAAAGCCATAATAACATTGCCATGCCATTCATGACTAAAGCCATAATAACATTGCCATGCCATTCATGACTAAAGCCATAATAACATTGCCATTCATGACCAAAGCCATAATAACATTGCCATGCCCTTCTTCACTAAAGCCATAATAACATTGCCATGCCATTCATGACTAAAACCATAAAAACATTGCCATGCATTTTATGACTAAAGCCATAATAACAGTGCTATGCCATTCATGACTTAAGCCTTAACAACATTGGCATGTATTTTATGACGAAAACCATAATAACATTATCATGCCATTCATGACTAAAGCCATAATAATATTGCCATTCATGACTAAAGCCATAATAACATCGCCATGCAATTTAAGACTAAAGCCATAATAACATTGCCATGCCCTTCTTGACTAAAGCCATAATAACATTGCCATGCCATTCAGGACTAAAGCCATAACATTGACATACATGACTAAAGCCATATTAACATTGCCATGCCATTCTTGACTAAAGCCATAATAACATTGCCATGCAATTCATGACTAAAGCCATAATAACATTGCCATGCAATTTAAGACTAGAGCCATAATAACATTGCCATGCCATTCATGACTAAAGCCATAATAACATTGCCATGCAATTCAAATCTAAAGACACAACACCATTGGCACGCGCTTCTTGGCTAAAGCCATATTACCATTGCCATGCAATTTATGACTAAAGCCATAATAACATTGCCATGCAATTCAAATCTAAAGGCATAACACCACTGGCACACACTTCTTGGCTAAAGCCATATTACCATTGCCATGCCATTCATGACTAAAGCTATAATAACATTGCCATGCCATTCTTGACTAAAGCCATAATAATATTGGCATGCAATATAAGACTAAAGCCATAATAAAATTTCCAAGCCATTCATGACCAAAGCTGGAATAATATTGCCATGTCATTCATGACTAAAGCTGTAATAACATTGCCATACCATACAGGAGTAAAGCCATAATAACATTGCCATGCAATTTAAGACTAAAGCCATTATAACATTGCCATGCCATTCTTGATTGAAGCCATTATAACATTACCATGCAATTCCTGACTGAGGCCATATTAACATTGCCATGCCATTATTGACTAAAGCCATAATAACATGGCCATGTCATTCGTGACTAAAGCTGTAATAACATTGCCATGCTATTCAAGACTAGAGCCATAATAACATTGCCATTCATGACTAAAGCCATAATATCATTGCCATGCCATTCTTTACTAAAGCTATAAGAACATTGCCATGCAATTCATGACTAAAGCATTAATAACATTGCCATGCCCTTCTTGACTAAAGCATTAATAACATTGCCATGCCCTTCTTGACTAAAGCCATAATAACATTGCCATGCCATTCATGACTAAAGCCATAAAAACATTGCCATGCCATTCTTGACTAAAGCCATAATAACATTGCCATGCAATTTATGACTAGAGCCAAAATAACAGTTCCGTGCAATTTATGACTAAAGCCATAATAACATTACCATGAAATTTAAGACTAAAGCCATAATAACATAGCCATGCAATTTAAGACTAAAGCCATAATAACATTGCCATGCCATTCATGACTAAAGCCATAATAACATTGCCATGCCATTCATGACTAAAGCCATAATAACATTGCCATGCCATTCATGACTAAAGCCATTATAACATTGCCATGTAATTCGTGACTGAAGCTGTGATACCATTGCCATGCCATTCATGACTAAAGCCATAATAACATTGCCATTCATGACCAAAGCCATAATAACATTGCCATGCCCTTCTTCACTAAACCCATAATAACATTGCCATGCCATTCATGACTAAAACCATAAAAACATTGCCATGCATTTTATGACTAAAGCCATAATAACAGTGCTATGCCATTCATGACTTAAGCCTTAACAACATTGGCATGTATTTTATGACGAAAACCATAATAACATTATCATGCCATTCATGACTAAAGCCATAATAATATTGCCATTCATGACTAAAGCCATAATAACATCGCCATGCAATTTAAGACTAAAGCCATAATAACATTGCCATGCCCTTCTTGACTAAAGCCATAATAACATTGCCATGCCATTCAGGACTAAAGCCATAATAACATTGACATACATGACTAAAGCCATATTAACATTGCCATGCCATTCTTGACTAAAGCCATAATAACATTGCCATGCAATTCATGACTAAAGCCATAATAACATTGCCATGCAATTTAAGACTAGAGCCATAATAACATTGCCATGCCATTCATGACTAAAGCCATAATAACATTGCCATGCAATTCAAATCTAAAGACACAACACCATTGGCACGCGCTTCTTGGCTAAAGCCATATTACCACTGCCATGCCATTCATGACTAAAGCCATAATAACATTGCCATGCCCTTCTTGACTAAAGCCATAATAACATTGCCATGCCATTCATGACTAAAGCCATAATAACATTGCCATGCCCTTCTTGACTAAAGCCATAATAACATTGCCATGCCATTCAGGACTAAAGCCATAATAACATTGCCATGCCATTCTTGACTAAAGCCATAATAACATTGCCATGCCATTCTTGACTAAAGCCATAATAACATTGCCATGCCATTCATGACTAAAGTCATAATAACATTGCCATGTCATTCATGACTAAAGCCATAATAACATTGCCATTCATGATTAAAGCCATAATAACATTGCCATGCCATTCATGACTAAAGCCATAATAACATTGCCATGCCATTCTTGACTAAAGCCATAATAACATTGCCATGCCATTCTTGACTAAAGCATTAATAACATTGCCATGCCCTTCTTGACTAAAGCCATAATAACATTGCCGTGCCATTCATGACTAAAGCCATAATAACATTGCCATGCCATTCTTGACTAAAGCCATAATAGCATTGCCATGCCATTCAGGACTAAAGCCATAATAACATTGCCATGCCATTCTTGACTAAAGCCATAATAGCATTGCCATGCCATTCAGGACTAAAGCCATAATAACATTGCCATGCCATTCTTGACTAAAGCCATAATAACATTGCCATGCCATTCAGGACTAAAGCCATAATAACATTGCCATGCCATTCTTGACTAAAGCCATAATAACATTGCCATGCCATTCAGGACTAAAGCCATAATAACATTGCCATGCCATTCTTGACTAAAGCCATAATAACATTGCCATGCCATTCAGGACTAAAGCCATAATAACATTGCCATGCCATTCTTGACTAAAGCCATAATAACATTGCCATGCCATTCTTGACTAAAGCCATAATAACATTGCCATGCCATTCAGGACTAAAGCCATAATAACATTGCCATGCCATTCTTGACTAAAGCCATAATAACATTGCCATGCCATTCAGGACTAAAGCCATAATAACATTGCCATGCCATTCTTGACTAAAGCCATAATAACATTGCCATGCCATTCTTGACTAAAGCATTAATAACATTGCCATGCCATTCATGACTAAAGCCATAATAACATTGCCATGCCAATCTTGACTAAAGCATTAATAACATTGCCATGCCATTCATGACTAAAGCCATAATAACATTGCCATGCCATTCTTGACTAAAGCATTAATAACATTGCCATGCCATTCATGACTAAAGCCATAATAACATTGCCGTGCCAATCTTGACTAAAGCCATAACAACATTGCCATGCCATTCATGACTAAAGCCATAATAACATTGCCATGCCAATCTTGACTAAAGCCATAACAACATTGCCATGCAATTCATGACTAAAGCCATAATAACATTGCCATGTAATTCGTGACTGAAGCTGTGATACCATTGCCATGCCATTCATGACTAAAGCCATAATAACATTGCCATGCCATTCATGACTAAAGCCATAATAACATTGCCATGCCATTCTTGACTAAAGCCATAATAACATTGCCATGCCATTCAGGACTAAAGCCATAATAACATTGCCATGCCATTCTTGACTAAAGCCATAATAACATTGCCATGCCATTCTTGACTAAAGCATTAATAACATTGCCATGCCATTCATGACTAAAGCCATAATAACATTGCCGTGCCAATCTTGACTAAAGCCATAACAACATTGCCATGCCATTCATGACTAAAGCCATAATAACATTGCCATGCCAATCTTGACTAAAGCCATAATAACATTGCCATGCCATTCATGACTAAAGCCATAATAACATTGCCATGCCAATCTTGACTAAAGCCATAACAACATTGCCATGCAATTCATGACTAAAGCCATAATAACATTGCCGTGCCAATCTTGACTAAAGCCATAATAACATTGCCATGCCATTCATGACTAAAGCCATAATAACATTGCCATGCCAATCTTGACTAAAGCCATAACAACATTGCCATGCCATTCATGACTAAAGCCATAATAACATTGCCATGCCAATCTTGACTAAAGCCATAACAACATTGCCATGCCATTCATGACTAAAGCCATAATAACATTGCCGTGCCAATCTTGACTAAAGCCATAATAACATTGCCATGCCATTCATGACTAAAGCCATAATAACATTGCCATGCCAATCTTGACTAAAGCCATAACAACATTGCCATGCCATTCATGACTAAAGCCATAATAACATTGCCGTGCCAATCTTGACTAAAGCCATAATAACATTGCCATGCCATTCATGACTAAAGCCTTAATAACATTGCCATGCCAATCTTGACTAAAGCCATAACAACATTGCCATGCCATTCATGACTAAAGCCATAATAACATTGCTATGCCAATCTTGACTAAAGCCATAACAACATTGCCATGCAATTCATGACTAAAGCCATAATAACATTGCCATGCCATTCATGACTAAAGTCATAATAACATTGCCATGTCATTCATGACTAAAGCCATAATAACATTGCCATGTCATTCATGACTAAAGCCATAATAACATTGCCATGCCATTCTTGACTAAAGCCATAATAACATTGCCATGCCATTCATGACTAAAGCCATAATAACATTGCCATGCCATTCATGACTAAAGTCATAATAACATTGCCATGTCATTCATGACTAAAGCCATAATAACATTGCCATGTCATTCATGACTAAAGCCATAATAACATTGCCATGCCATTCTTGACTAAAGCCATAATAACATTGCCATGTCATTCATGACTAAAGCCATAATAACATTGCCATGCAATTCATGACTAAAGCCATAATAACATTGCCATGCAATTTATGTCTACAACTATATTAACATTATCATTAATTAATATATTAATAACTCATTATTATAATAATAACATTTCCATTCGATTCATGACTTCTAATCACTAATTCTAAATTTTAATCTGTTCACTGAGACATTCTTCTCTTAGATTCTGAACTCTATTACATAACACAACATAGAAAATAAATTGTGTATGTATTTACCCAACCCCTCTACCATAGGTAGGATTTATTATAAGGTTAATTTTTTTCTTCCCTTAAAATGATTGCCTAACTAAAGTTAAAGACAACTGTTTGCCCTACTATTTACTCATAGCTGGAACGAGTAAGAACTGATGGGTTCATGCCTTCCCTAAGAGTGTTAACATGAAGTTAAATGCAAACTTCTTTCTCCAGGATTTGAACTCAGGTCACTGATTCAATTTCCTAAAAGTTGAAATGTGTAAAATTCCACAAAATTGCCGACTGCAGTTTCATTTATCTATGGTAGGCTGAACCACCAAAACTTTCAGTTTCAAAACATTTATTAGAATAAAAATCCTTTTAAAGAATATATTTCAAAGTAGTAAAATAATCAAAGAAAAGTCTTTATGATAATAGTATTTTGAAAATATTAAAATTAATAAATTTAAATGGCCTCTCTACTTGAGAAGAAATGCTCTAATTAATATGAATAATTCAGGTTAAAATCACATTTGGTGGTGAGAGAAGAAACATTTTAGTAAACAAGCCATCCCCTCCCCCTGCCAATGATATATGCATCCAAAAAATAAGGTTTAAAAAGTTTGGTTTTAAGTTACCATTATCCAGCTTTTAACCTAAACTAAAATTAGTTTTATAGTAACAAGTTTTAGTAAGTATTCAAAACTTCTGATTCTTTCAAATTCACACACCATTGGTACAAAAGTAGGTAAGACTAATACTATATGTGATAAGACTAATATTATTCATGATAAGACTAATATTATATGTGCATCAAACCAAGTTGATAGATATCCAATCTTGTAATCAAAACAGCTGAGCAATTTTGATATAAGATAAAGTCTACTTGTCTACAGTGAATGAAAAACAGCTGTCATGAACACATATAAAGGTTTTTCTTTCATTTTTCGCTTAAACTACATTTTTTTTTGTGCATTAAATTCAAAGTTTTCTTATGAGTTGTTTAATTTTTTTTCATTTATTTATTTGTTTATTTTTTTTATATATTTTATTTCATTTTTTAAGTGGAGGGGATAATTACTTTATACACTCCAAAATGGCAATTAAAGTCATTAAATGGTAATTATAGTCGTTAAAAGCATGTAATAAAACAAATAAATATATAAACACACTTACTAAGCTATTCATGGTCCACTGAAAAGTTGATTTTATTTTTTTGGAGTGTTTTGTTTTAAACTTCTACCTAATTTGAGGGTTTTTTAAACACAAAGGAGCCATCTCCACTTAGTGTGAAAACTACTGTATGGATGCACCACCTGGACTTTAATGAAATGCACGAAGAAAAAGCTAAATAGGAACTACACAAGAATGCTACATGTTTTGAACAAATTATGGAAGTAGCACCCAACAAAAAGGCAGCTGTACAGCCACTTACCTCTCATCTCACAAACCATCCAAATAAGACAAGGCACGTTGGTCTCTGTAGCAAGCTCGACTAGCAAACCTTCACGAGTGAGTTCGAGTCTCATTGGGTGCCCCTTTCATATGGCCTTGTGCCACATCTAAGCAAAAAGCTTAGTAAATTTCCATTGCTGGAGAAGTAAAGATGAATTCATAAAAGACATTCTTTCATGGATTCCTACATATCGACACAACAGTGTTTGCCAATAGCAAGGATTTACATAGATCATCTCTGAGCAAACACTGGATGCAATCTAGAAGCAATAAATGTGATATGGATGGAGGGTGAGAGAGATTCAGGGAAATCAGTGTTATCAGCATAACTCAATGATAATGAAGGTTTTTTTTCAAGTATTTTAAATTTATATATTTTGTTTAATACAAATTTCTACACAATCACAATTACTTCCACAATCTGATATTTTGAGCTCAGGGATATTATGGTTTATAGTAAAATATAAATAAGAAAAAACGCAGGTTGACTGACAAGTTTATTGGATGAACAAGTTACTCTCACGGAACGTGACCAAATAAGGTTAATTTTCAAACATAGCCCCCTCTTACGATCAACACCATTCTTCCATTGGTATTGCAGTGTTTGGATCCCATTTGTCAAAAAAGGTCATCAACAGCAAATATGACATCATCAGCTAATGAACTTTTCAGCCCATTTTTCTAGGTGATAAAAAATAAAAAAAATAAAAGAAGATATTTAAACACAAGTAAAATGAAAATCTGTCTATTGCTTTATATCTTGCCCTGAAATGGTGTATATTCTCTCCTGATAATCCTAATACCATTTGTTGAATAAGAAAAAGAAATAAGGCTAAAATTTTCATTCAACAAAGTAAATTCTATTGTGTAGAATTACTTGGTGAAATGCTAATGGCATGAGTAGCATTTGACTGTCCCCTCACTTTTTGGTGAGTATCAATTACATATTAAGTAATTTCCTTCCTGTCTTTTCTCTCTCTTTCTCTGATCTATGATGAAGAAGTTGAAATAAACAAATCCTTACTCCTATCCAATTTTCTTTGATATCTGATAGTGCTGGTGGTCTCAGACAGGTAACTGCATGACAAGCCTTTGATGTGTGTTTGTGCAGGCAGCTTCAAATAAAAATCTTGTGCCATTGGTATCTCCAGAAATCACCATCAAGAGATTTGATTGAGAGGCTAAACTCTAATAAAAGGGAAGGGTCAGAGACAACACTCTCACCTACACTCATATGCACACCTCTCTATAAATGCTGTAGACAATAATTATTTCTAATCAATATCTTTAGGACCACTTTCTGAGAAATTTGGATACATTATGTATTTGGCTTTTTTCCTTATTCCCCTTTTAAAAAAATAGAATAAAATTAGGTGGAGTAATACTGAAGCGGATGAGACACCAACAACAATCAGTCTTTCATTCATTCTCCAAGCAAAAATAAAATATGTTATAACTTTCACAATTTTTATAAATGTTGAAAACTTTTTCGTATCCTTTGTTGTCTTTGTGAATTCCACAATCATCAGAAATTATACTTGAAGAGAAAATTTGGTTAATATACCAGAAGATCCTGTCAGATACTGATAACATCAATTGCAACAATTTACACTTTTTCTTTCCATGGTATTTTAGGATAGCTTTAAACAAAGATATCTGCAAAACTTCAACCAACAAGAAAGATTTTAATCTAATAGCACCAAACCATATTTTTATGCAGATTTATAAGTCAATAAACATCATCAAGTGGTCAATGTTTGCAGTTTTGTAGTGCCCATTGTACATACTACAAATGTAAACACAACACAGAAAGTTTTAGAAAAAGGTTATAGAGTCATAACTTTCATTTCTGACAAGGAAATTTTCCGCTATACATCTAAATTATATGATTAAGTGAAAAGATAAAAATTTGGTTTAGCTAATCTGATGGTCAAGTCAATAAAAACTGATATGCTAAAAACATGCTCTGTTGTCACATTACTAACCATATTTTGATGTCTATGTCATGAGTTATCATAGATAAATCCATATAGTGAATTATTCTAAGAGGATCAAAGAATTTGACAAATCATTTTATCAAACACTTTCATCATCATCAGGTCACACAGAGAGTTCCCTGACTCTATCATCCATCGCTCCTGGTTGGTCAATTGCATCTTGTATCCACACAGAGCTGATCTAAGTAAGTCTTTGTTGGTTGGCTAACACTGGTATATCCATATGCAGGAGTCCATAAGACAATGTCACTTATAAGTTCATCCTTACTTCTCTAATAGTGTCCTGCATGTCTGGGACGTCTTACTTAAATGGTTTGTGAGATGAGAGGTAAGCAGCCATACATGTTGAATGTTGCTTCCAGGATTTATTCAAAACAGCATGTAGCATTCTTGTGTATTTCCCATCCAGTTTTTTCTCCATGTGTTTTGTCAGTGTCCATGTGGTGCATCTATGTAGTAGTATGGACACAGCTTGGAAGAAATCCCATTTTATTTTATTAGATAGATTAGATTTCCATATAATCAATAACCTATCTCTAATATTCCATGTCTTCACTGGGTATATGTTGACATCACTTTCAGTAGATGAGATATTGCTGCCAAGGTATGTGAACTGGTCTAGTAATCTTTGAGGCTTGCCATTTAGAGTGGAGATGATTCTTTTTTGATTAAAACACATGAACTCTGTTTTATTAAAATTTAATACTTTTATCCAAACTGGGGCAAGATATCTAGCGGTTATGGAGGCAAAGAAAAAAAAGCCCTTGCACTTCATTTTCTTAAGTTTTAACTTGGTCAAAGTTTAATTAAATTATTCTATCTAGATTAGGCATGTGTGGGATTATCTGTTTTATCCTGCTTAGATGAAATCATTCTGGAGAAATTGATTATTTGTTTGCTGATACAATGGAGATATATTTATTTGTGTTTTTGTTCAGAACACAGAAAGACTTTAGTGCTCCTATTCTTTTTATTGAAAATGAACCTTGCAAAAGAGAATAATTGTTTACCAGTTATTTGCATGAATTAGAAACAACTTCTTGGAGCATAAACAAATATGTTTTGCATCTTGTCCAAAATCTAAGTGAGTCAATCACTACTTGATGTATTGGTCAGTTTGAATTTTTTCTTCTCTTTTCACTTGGGAGAGGGGAGAGGTAAGTAATAAAGTAAAGTTGGTGACCATAGTTGAGGACAGCTTGAAGGCTCCCTTTTCGATAGCTACTACACCGAGGTGTAGGGGAGGGCGCTACTCCTTTCCCAGGTGAGGGGATAGGTAGTGGATGGTAAATAAAGCTACTAAAGTGTTTAAGCAAATAAATAGATAAAAAGAAATTTGTCCTTATATTTTCCGTTGTTGTCAGTGATTGCATTTTAGGGCTTTTTTTTTTTAGTCAGGGTGTTCAGAACCTGAAAAGACTTTCATGTTATTTGGAGTGGGCCTCATGAAAGAGAATAATTGTTTACTAGGTATTCAAATTTCTTATATGAAGAATTCTCTATTATTAATAACTAGTATTCATCAAAATGGTGAGATTATTTACTGAAGGATAAGCACTTCTTCAAGTCTCCAGGACTCTTCTCAGTATTCCTGCTGATCTCAACAATACTGTAGTTTGGATGGTCTCCACTTGTCCTCTTATTTCCAAGTCCTCCAGTCCCTCTGTATCAATCCCTCTGTACCAAAAGCACCAATTACAACACATCTGCTTGCTTAAGTTTTTCATGCTATCAGTTCAGTCCCCAAATTCGTACTAAGGGTCTGAATATTAGTTCTTGACAAAAAGAGGAAGTAAGAGGAAGACTTGCCAACAATGATGACAGTGTTGATGCATCAATATAATGACTCGAAGACTACATACATGGTGCCTTCAATAAGTTTCCAGACTTTTTTTGTACGGGCATTTAAAATTGTCATAGACTCTTAAAAATTCACTATGTTATTGCTATACATCTTATGAGATGACTGACCAATTTTTATGATTTCAGGTTCAAATACACCCTACTAAAGCTGATTATCTTAGCTGGTGAATTTCTAAAATGCAATCTGGACGTGAGGACACTTTAGAAGAATGATATGCAATAAAATTCTGTTTTAAACTTGGAAAAATCCCACAGAAACGTATGGAATGCTTCAGACTGCTGTTGGAGCATCTTGCATGAATCAAGCATCAGTTTTTGAGTGGCATAAGAGATTCAAGGAAGGCAGGGAGTCTGTGAGGGATGATGAGAGGTGTGGGAGGAGTAAGGAAGTCAGTACACCAAAGTTGATTGGTCAAAGGGTTAGGGTTAGGGTTACTATGTTGAGGTTTTAAGGGAGTTCAGGGAGAGATTCCTAGGGAAGAGGCCAGCAATCTTCAAATCAGGTCAGTGGCATTTCCAGCAGGATAATGCACCAGTCCACAACTCCATCCTTGTCACAGACTATTTGACCAAGATGGGCATCAAGACAGTTCCTCACCGTCACTATAGTCCAGATCTTGCTCCCTATGACTTTTGGTTATTCCCTAAGCTCAGAGGCTGTGGTTATGAGACAATTGAGGAGATGAAAGAGGTTGTGACAAAGGTCATTGATACGCTCACACAAGAGGACTTCTATGGAGCCTTCCAGCAGTTGTTGGAACAGTATAACAAGTGCTTTGCATCTGGAGGAGATTACTTCGAAGGGGACTAGATTTTCATGTGTGTACTATCAATAAAAGTGCCCATACGAAAAAAGTCTCGTAACTTATTTAATGATCCTCGTAGAAAAGCACAGAGGAAGACTGATTACAGTTACCAGAAACAATACTGACAACATGAGGATCAACAGAATGGAAATAACCAGAAAACAAAAATGGGAAGAAAAACAACTGTACAGCCATTTTAAATAACTAACAAGCGAAATCTCTCACAAGAAAACGTGGACATAGCTAAAAAAGGGAAACTTTAAAAGAGAAACTTAATCTCTTCTGATAGCAGCACAAAACAACTCCATAAGGACTAATCATATCAAAGCACTGTCTGGGATTACTTCTCCCCTTTTCCACTCTGGCCAAATGAAGTCCGCAAGTGGTTGGCTAGATATTTTTCTTAGAAATAAATTTATATAAAATAAACAATAAAATAATTTTAACCTTTGGCTCAAATTCTGTCAATTCTAAAACTGCATAGGAAACATTTTTAAATTTATTACCAACCTGCTCTCATGAGTTCCATTGATTTGGTGGTATGAAACTAGTTTTATTGATTAATACCTTGTGTTATAATAACCACGGAATTTTTCATTACTCTCTCTTTCTCTCTCTCTCTCTCTCTCTCTTTCTCTCTCTCTCTCTTCATAGAGAAATACTTGAAGTTTATTATTGAGAGTTTCAATAGAACTTGTTAGTTCACAATTGATTGATTGCATTTAATAGCATGTCAAGGGTTATTTATTATATTATATCTTATTTATTATATGATATCTAGGGTTATTTTATGCCCAGAGGTTAGGAAATCCTATTCATTGTACATTGATATTTACATTTTTTGTAAAGTTGTTTCTTGAGAGATTTTTTCTTTGCGTATGACCCTATCAAATATGAATGATTTTTAAACATTTATTCGAACATTAGATGGAACCCCAAAAAGTACTACCACTCAGAGTTAGAGTGGACCTGGGAGTAATAGCAATGAATGGATACTTCCTACTCCTTAAATCTCCAGGACTGGAGCCTCACCATCAGATGCAGTTTAGTATCATATTCAGAACACCACTGTAGTGGGGTGGAGATGGTCTTACCAAGGAAAAAAAGTTTGGTCTAATTTCTAAAATACATTTTTCTCATCAAAAAATAAGCTTTTGTATTCAGCATAGAAATCTTTAGATGCTAATTTTCTTGTGGTGCTATTCACTTCATCATCACTTGAAAACTTTGTTTAGTGCAGAAATTCATTTTGAGGACCAAGTAAGTGGAAATCAGAGGCGATTTAATCAGGACTGTAAGAAGGATGCAGTAGCTGTTCTCAACCAAACTGGCTGATGGCTTCCACTGTTTTTGATGCAGTATGAGTCCTTGTGCTCTAGTGTCAACATTTTGGGAACCTGATGACAACTGACCTTAGAAAAGGCAAGGTCATCAGGCACAATTTTGTGTGCTGTACCTACAGAAATTTTCAGTTGCTAGGAAAATTCCTATATTGTAATTTTTCTGTCAGCCAAAATGAGTCCATTAACTGAATCCACCATTTCAGGTGAGCTTGCTATTGTGGGCTTACCTGGCCTGTTTTCTTTTTCAATATTATTTTCAACTTCTTTAAACAATTATGCCCAAAACATATTTTTCATAAACATCTCATGCTTCTATAAATTTTACATGGTTTGTACTCCTCAG
Organism: Sepioteuthis lessoniana; assembly: GCA_963585895.1. Taxonomy (NCBI): domain Eukaryota; kingdom Metazoa; phylum Mollusca; class Cephalopoda; order Myopsida; family Loliginidae; genus Sepioteuthis; species Sepioteuthis lessoniana. The sequence goes on along the minus strand of OY757925.1, from coordinate 92,220,538 downwards.
CCACAAAAACTTTGTTGACAGACCTCTGTTCAAGCTGCTGTCATTTTGAATAGCCCCAAAACAAATATTTCTTCAACATTAAAATAATTTCAACGCAGAGTTTACATTTAGGGAAAAAATTCTGAAAAATAAAATGTATTTTGCTTTTTCAAAAACATTCTCCTTCATTGAATAACTCTCATATATATATATATATATATATATATATATATATATATATATATATATATATATATATGTATATGTAAGTTTGAATAGAGTCAAAGCTCTGTCACTAATATTGAGAATTATTTCTTTGTAAATATAGCAAATAACATAAGTATATTACTGATATATATATATATATATATATATATATATATATATATATATATATATATATATATATATATATATATATATATATATAGTAATAAGTCTGATCATTTTATAATGAAGGATAAAAGTTCTTGATATAAAAATAGCAGATAAAAAGCTGTTGTTTTTTTTTACATATTAAACTCAAAGAACAGCTTCTCATATTTGCATTTTGTAACTTTTTCAGACTTTTTATTATAAAGTTTGTCAATGTTGGAAAATAACATTCTTCTGTATCATCTCAAATTTTAACAAAATGCATAGAAACAACTTGAAATTCTATGTTTAATGTATAATGCTATTTTTAATTTTCAGTTATAGAAATGCCATGCACAGGAGAAAAAGTATTTAAACATTAAATAGAATTTCAAGTTGTTTCTACACTTGCTATTAAAATTTGAGATTATTTGAATGAAAATTGGTCAAGTTATTAGATTACAAAATATCATTTTTTCCAAAAAAGCCTGTGTATCTCAAATTATATCAATTTTTTTTTAAACATTGTATATGTATATATATATATAGATAGATATATATAGATATAGATATTTTAGGGTGCATTCAACATTTAGATAGTGCTTTTAATAGCATTCTCATGTTTAATATTAATAAAATATTTTAAAAACAATTAGAATATTTTAAAATTCTGAAAAGATGACCCTTTGTTTCAATTATGTCTCTTCAGAGAATTTTATCCATAATTCTTGAGTTAATATCAGAGGAATTCAAATTTTGGGTAGTGTCTAACAAAAAGCAAAGAAGAGGGAAGAAAAAAATTACCATAAGCCTGCTGAGTTTGCATAGGTAATTTTAACTTCCCGTGAACTGAAAGGATTGCTAAAAGAAGCAGTGTATAGAATTGCTTCTCTATACAGATTTCTGGCTGGAATTTGGTAATCAAAAAGTCCTCCAGCATTGACAAATGGAGTTCATTGCCGAAAGACTTAAGGATGGAAAACATGGTAGGGTTATATTTGGTTCCACAAGCTGGATTGTTCAACAAATGATGAGCAATGGCAGAAAGTAAATTTTGATTGCTCAAAACTATGGAATGGTTTGAGGTACTTATGTGAAAAGGGATGTACTGGTGTATTCTGATATCTATCTTAGATGTCAGAATACACCAGCAAATGTAACCTAGATATCAGAATACACCAGCACGTATGGACTAGGCTTTTAATTTAATTTACTTAAAAAGTATACGATTTAGAATAACCAATAATAATCTTTTTCTGAAAGTTACCTCCCTTGAATGATTTTGATATCTTAATCCATTAATAAAAATCCAATTTTTCTAAACGTCGAAATATTCAATAAAAAAAAGGGAAAAAGAAGATGTTCCTTGAAATTTATTTGTCTGTATTAAAATAAATATTTCATATCTTTAACAATTACAAAACAACTTTTACATTTATATAAATTGAATTGTTGCAATGAAAAGTGTGTACAGAATTTGTTATTTTTCTTTGATGAATGTGAAAATTTTTAGTTAAAACTTTTCACATATCTTGCCTTTTTTGCTCTTTTACAAAACCCAAAATTTACAGGTTTGACAACTTTATTACAAATTTATATTTTCTTTCACTACATGTTTATTCATTTCATTATTTTTTGTAACATTTTTTGTTTATCAAAGTTTTTCATTTTTTTTTTTTTAGATTAAAATGATTTTCTTGATATTGACTTAACCTTATGTAATTTGAATTCACTTGTTGTTGGTACAGGAATTTTTTTAGGTGACAGAAATTGTTTTCAAAAATTGTATAACTTATAAGTATTTCAAATATCTATCATTATTTTTTATCAGAAATAAAAAAGAATGTACAGTTTTAGAGTTAAAATGAGATATTCATGTACATGCTCAGACACAATACATATTTGCAGCAAAAAAACACAGTCATAACTTTATTCAAAGACAATTTACATTTCTATTCGAATAATGATACAAAAAATTAAGCTTATATTAGAAACATGTAAAAACTGAATTTTGGAAATTTCATAAAAGTCAAATATGTTCATTTTTATTTTTCCTTGATTATTCAAGTTTACAAATTTTCTTTGATCACCCCTGTAAATTTTCCTGATAGAGATTACTTGAAGAAAACATGCCCTCTAGGTGAGATTTTGGGCTAGTTCCTACCAAAATCCTAAATGGGCATTTGATTCCCAAAGAATATCATTCAGTTTAAACAATGTATTTATTGAATCATAACACTAATGAAGCTACAGAGATTTATTTTGGGAATTATTTAAACTGATGATAATTCATCCGTGGCTCCTTCTTTTTTTATCAATAAACACAGATATAAGTCCAAACTATGTTTTTGTAAGGGTTTAAAAGTTAATAAAGATTACTGAAAGGTTGATGTTTATGCCCTAATTTTTACAAACATCTCAAGGAAGGCTGTAGTTATAGCCACCAAATTTTGTGTCTATTAATGATACCCAGGAGCACATTAAAACTTTAAATATGTGCCCCAGAGTCTCATTAGTAGACAGAAAATTTGGTGGCTATAACTACAACCTTCCTTGAGATGTTGAATAATAAGACATTTGGAGAATTATAGGAATATTATTTATGCAAATTAAATCAAATAATTGATTTTTAATAAAAATGCAAATTGATCAACTTAAAAAAAATGAAGTGAAAGATAAAATTTCATCAATTCAATGTATTATATCTGTTACATAAGAATTGTTACATTTACACTTATATTCTATACAATAAGTGTAAAATAATTATGGGACAGAGATAGTAATAGTTTTTTCCAAAAGTAAAGTGTATTAACAGTTTTATTTTCTTTGTTTAAAAAAGTAAAAAGAAAGGAATTTAGAATATTTTAAAGTTTCCAGCATTTATTGCTAAGAATTTTTATCATAACCAGAAAGATTTTATTTTTGGAGAGGATGAGTGAAAATGGAGATGAAAGCTGTGTAAGAAAATCCTAAATAAATGAAGATAATGATTATCGACAAACATATATTGAAATAATGTACTTTACTGATAGGAACAATATTTTCATTTACAATATAATAAAAAAGAAACAGCTGAAAGTCAGCCCCACTGATTTTGTTTTAGCTAGTTAAGTAGACTTACCTGTTTCCTGTGAAAAGACTAGATAGAGGTTTTATCACTTACAAAAAACCGTAGATTTGGATTATATATTTATTAAATCATATCTTATTTTAAAAAAATCAAAGGCATGAGTTCTTTGTTCCTTGTTGATTCAAACATGTACACAAATTTTACAAAAAATTTTTAAAAACCTACATTTCAAAGATCATATTACAAATCATAAAACTGGCCATTGCTCACAATACAAATCTAAAAACTGAACACAGCTCATATAACAAGTCTTAAAACTGGCCATTGCTCATATTACAAATCTTAAAAGAGGTCATTGCTCAAAAAACAAACCTTAAAACTGGCTGTTGTTGTTATTAAAAATCTTAAAACTGGCTGTTGCACATGATACAAATCATAAAACTGGCCATTGCTCATATTAAAAATCTTAAAACTGGCTGTTGCTGTTATAAGAAATCATAAAACTGGGTGTTGCTCATATTACAAGTTTTAAAACTGGCCATGGATCATGTTACATTTCATAAAACTGGCCATTGCTCATAATACAAAACTTAAAATTGGCTGTTGCTGTTATTACAAATCTTAAAACTGGCTGTTGCTCATATTACAAGTTTTAAAATTCATATTAATAATCTTACAACTGGCTGTTGCTGTTATTAAAAATCTTAAAACTACCATTGCTCATAAAATAAATCTAAAAACTGGACATTGCTCATATCAAAAATCTTAAAACTGGCCCATGTATATAATACAAATCAAAAAACTGGCCATTGCTCATATTAATAATCTTAGAATTGAGTGTTGCACATAATAAAAATGTTAAAAATGGCCATTGCTCATATAAAAAATCTTAAAACTGGCTGTTGCTGTTATTACAAAACGTAATATTATTGCTCATAATCCAAATCTTAAAACTGGCCATTGCTCATCTTAAAACTCACTGTTGCACATATTACAAGTTTTAAAACTGACTGTTGCTGTTGCTGAATATACAAATCAAAAACCTGACTGTTGCTGCTATTAAAAATCTTAAAACTGGCTGTTGCACATAATAGAAGTCTTAAAACTGGCCATTGATCATATTAAAATCATAAAAGTGGCTGTTGTTGTTATAACAAATTTGAAAACTGGCAATTGCTCATGATACAAATCTTAAAACTGGTCATTGATCTTATCAAGAATCTTGAAATTGGCTGTTGCAAATAATACAAATCTTAAAACTGGCTGTTGCTATAATTAAAAATCTTAAAACTGGCTTTTGCTGTTATTACAAATCTTAAAACTGGCTGTTGCACATAATACAAGTCTTAAAACTGGCCATTGATCATATTAAAAATCAAAATACAAATCTTAAAAATAGTCATTGCTCTTATTAAAAATCTTAAAACTAGCTGTTGCACATAATACAAGTCTTAAAACTGGCCATTGATCATATTAAAAATCATAATACAAATCTTGAAAATAGTCATTGCTCTTATTAAAAATCTTAAAACTGGCTGTTGCACATAATACAAGTCTTAAAACTATCTATTGCCCATATCAAAAATCTTAAAACTTGGAGTTGCTCATATTACAAGTCTTAAAACTGGCCATTGATCATATTAAAATTCTTAAAACTGGCTGTTGCACATAATAGAAATCATAAAACTGGTGCTTGCTCATATGAAGATCTTAAAACTGGCTGTTTGCTCATAATACAAATCTTAAAACTGGCCATTGCTCATATTGAAAATCTTGAAACCGGCTGTTGCTTTTATTAAAAATCTTAAAACTGGCTGTTGCACATGATGCAAATCTTAAAACTGGCCATTACTTATATTAGAAATCTTAAAACTGGCTGTTGCACATGATACAAATCTTAAAACTGGCCATTACTCATCTTAAAAATCATAAAACTGGCTATAGCTCTTATTAAAACTGCCATTGCTCATAATAAAATTCTTAAAACTGGCCCTTGCGTATATTACAAATCTAAAACTGGCCATTGCTCTTATTAAAAATCGAAAAACTAACTGTTGCTAAATATTACAAGTTTTAAAAATGACTGTTGTTGTTGCTGAATATACAAAGCTTAAAACTCAGTGTTGCTCATATTACAAGTCTTTAAACTGGCTGTTGCACTTAATACAAATCTTAAAACTAGCTATTGCTTATAATAAAAATCTTAAAACTGGCTTTTACACATAATACAAATCCTAAAACTGTCCATTGCTCATATTAAAAATCTTAAAACTCACTGTTGCTCCTATTTCAAGTCCTAAAACTGGCTGTTGCACTTAACACAAATCTTAAAAGTGGCCATTGCTGTTGCACATATTACATGTCTTAAAACCGGACAGTGATCATGTTAAAAATCTTAAAACTGGCTTTTGGTCTTATTAAAAATCTTAGAAGAGGAAGTTTCTCATATCACAAGTCTTAAAAGTAGCCATTGATCATATTCAAATTCTTAAAACTGGCTGTTGCACATAATACAAATCTTAAAACTGGCCATTGCTCAGATTGAAAATTTTGAAACTGGCTGTACCTTTTATTAAAAATCTTAAAACTGGCTTTTGCTCTTACCAAAAATATTAGAACTAGAAATTGCTCATATTACAAGTCTTAAAACTGGCTATTGATCATATCAAAATTCTTAAAACTGGCTGTTGCACAAAATAGAAATCATAAAACCGGCGCTTGCTCATATAAAGATTTAAAAACTGGCTGTTGTACATAATACAAATCTTAAAGCTGGCCATTGCTCATATTAAAAATCCTAAATCTGGCTGTTGTACATAATACAAATCTTAAAGCGTGCCATTGCTCATATTAAAAATCCTAAACCTGGCTGTTGTACATAATACAAATCTTAAAGCTGGCCATTGCTCATATTAAAAATCCTAAACCTGGCTGTTGTACATAATACAAATCTTAAAGCTGGCCATTGCTCATATTAAAAATCCTAAACCTGGCTGTTGTACATAATACAAATCTTAAAGCTGGCCATTGCTCATATTAAAAATCCTAAACCTGGCTGTTGTACATCATACAAATCTTAAAACTGGCCATTGCTCATATTAAAAATCCTAAACCTGGCTGTTGTACATAATACAAATCTTAAAGCTTGCCATTGCTCATATAAAAAATCCTAAACTTGGCTGTTGTACATAATATAAATCTTAAAGCTGGCCATTGCTCATATTAAAAATCCTAAACCTGGCTGTTGTACATAATACAAATCTTAAAGCTGGCCATTGCTCATATTAAAAATCCTAAACCTGGCTGTTGTACATAATACAAATCTTAAAGCTGGCCATTGCTCATATTAAAAATCCTAAACCTGGCTGTTGTACATAATACAAATCTTAAAGCTGGCCATTGCTCATATTAAAAATCCTAAACCTGGCTGTTGTACATAATACAAATCTTAAAGCTTGTCATTGCTAATATTAAAAATCCTAAATCTGGCTGTTGTACATAATACAAATCTTAAAACTAGCCATTGCTCATATTAAAAATCCTAAACCTGGCTGTTGTACATAATACAAATTTTAAAGCTGGCCATTGCTCATATTTAAAATCCTAAACCTGGCTGTTGTACATAATACAAATGTTAAAGCTGGCTATTGCTCATATTAAAAATCCTAAACCTGGCTGTTGTACATAATACAAATCTTAAAGCTGGCCATTGCTCATATTTAAAATCCTAAACCTGGCTGTTGTACATAATACAAATGTTAAAGCTTGCCTTTGCTCATATTAAAAATCCTAAACCTGACTGTTGTACATAATACAAATCTTAAAGCTGGCCATTGCTCATATTAAAAATCCTAAACCTGGCTGTTGTACATAATACAAATTTTAAAGCTGGCCATTGCTCATATTTAAAATCCTAAACCTGGCTGTTGTACATAATACAAATGTTAAAGCTGGCTATTGCTCATATTAAAAATCCTAAACCTGGCTGTTGTACATAATACAAATCTTAAAGCTGGCCATTGCTCATATTTAAAATCCTAAACCTGGCTGTTGTACATAATACAAATGTTAAAGCTTGCCTTTGCTCATATTAAAAATCCTAAACCTGACTGTTGTACATAATACAAATCTTAAAGCTGGCCATTGCTCATATTAAAAATCCTAAACCTGGCTGTTGTACATAATACAAATCTTAAAACTGGCCATTGCTCATATTAAAAATCCTAAACCTGGCTGTTGTACATAATACAAATCTTAAAACTGGCCATTGCTCATATTAAAAATCCTAAACCTGACTGTTGTACATAATACAAATCTTAAAGCTGGCCATTGCTCATATTAAAAATCCTAAACCTGGCTGTTGTACATAATACAAATCTTAAAACTGGCCATTGCTCATATTAAAAATCCTAAACCTGACTGTTGTACATAATACAAATCTTAAAGCTGGCCATTGCTCATATTAAAAATCCTAAACCTGGCTCGTTGTACATAATACAAATCTTAAAGCTGGCCATTGCTCATATTAAAAATCCTAAACCTGGCTGTTGTACATAATACAAATCTTAAAGCTGGCCATTGCTCATATTAAAAATCCTAAACCTGGCTGTTGTACATAATACAAATCTTAAAGCTGGCCATTGCTCATATTAAAAATCCTAAACCTGGCTGTTGTACATAATACAAATCTTAAAGCTTGTCATTGCTAATATTAAAAATCCTAAATCTGGCTGTTGTACATAATACAAATCTTAAAACTAGCCATTGCTCATATTAAAAATCCTAAACCTGGCTGTTGTACATAATACAAATTTTAAAGCTGGCCATTGCTCATATTTAAAATCCTAAACCTGGCTGTTGTACATAATACAAATGTTAAAGCTGGCCATTGCTCATATTTAAAATCCTAAACCTGGCTGTTGTACATAATACAAATCTTAAAGCTGGCCATTGCTCATATTAAAAATCCTAAACCTGGCTGTTGTACATAATACAAATCTTAAAGCTGGCCATTGCTCATATTAAAAATCCTAAACCTGGCTGTTGTACATAATACAAATCTTAAAGCTTGTCATTGCTAATATTAAAAATCCTAAATCTGGCTGTTGTACATAATACAAATCTTAAAACTAGCCATTGCTCATATTAAAAATCCTAAACCTGGCTGTTGTACATAATACAAATTTTAAAGCTGGCCATTGCTCATATTTAAAATCCTAAACCTGGCTGTTGTACATAATACAAATGTTAAAGCTGGCCATTGCTCATATTTAAAATCCTAAACCTGGCTGTTGTACATAATACAAATGTTAAAGCTGGCCATTGCTCATATTTAAAATCCTAAACCTGGCTGTTGTACATAATACAAATGTTAAAGCTGGCCATTGCTCATATTAAAAATCCTAAACCTGGCTGTTGTACATAATACAAATCTTAAAGCTGGCCATTGCTCATATTTAAAATCCTAAACCTGGCTGTTGTACATAATACAAATGTTAAAGCTTGCCTTTGCTCATATTAAAAATCCTAAACCTGACTGTTGTACATAATACAAATCTTAAAGCTGGCCATTGCTCATATTAAAAATCCTAAACCTGGCTGTTGTACATAATACAAATCTTAAAACTGGCCATTGCTCATATTAAAAATCCTAAACCTGGCTGTTGTACATAATACAAATCTTAAAACTAGCCATTGCTCATATTAAAAATCCTAAACCTGACTGTTGTACATAATACAAATCTTAAAGCTGGCCATTGCTCATATTAAAAATCCTAAACCTGGCTGTTGTACATAATACAAATCTTAAAACTGGCCATTGCTCATATTAAAAATCCTAAACCTGACTGTTGTACATAATACAAATCTTAAAGCTGGCCATTGCTCATATTAAAAATCCTAAACCTGGCTCGTTGTACATAATACAAATCTTAAAGCTGGCCATTGCTCATATTAAAAATCCTAAACCTGGCTGTTGTACATAATACAAATCTTAAAACTGGCCATTGCTCATATTAAAAATCCTAAACCTGGCTGTTGTACATAATACAAATCTTAAAGCTGGCCATTGCTCATATTTAAAATCCTAAACCTGGCTGTTGTACATAATACAAATGTTAAAGCTGGCCATTGCTCATATTTAAAATCCTAAACCTGGCTGTTGTACATAATACAAATCTTAAAGCTGGCCATTGCTCATATTAAAAATCCTAAACCTGGCTGTTGTACATAATACAAATCTTAAAGCTGGCCATTGCTCATATTAAAAATCCTAAACCTGGCTGTTGTACATAATACAAATCTTAAAGCTTGTCATTGCTAATATTAAAAATCCTAAATCTGGCTGTTGTACATAATACAAATCTTAAAACTAGCCATTGCTCATATTAAAAATCCTAAACCTGGCTGTTGTACATAATACAAATTTTAAAGCTGGCCATTGCTCATATTTAAAATCCTAAACCTGGCTGTTGTACATAATACAAATGTTAAAGCTGGCCATTGCTCATATTTAAAATCCTAAACCTGGCTGTTGTACATAATACAAATGTTAAAGCTGGCCATTGCTCATATTTAAAATCCTAAACCTGGCTGTTGTACATAATACAAATGTTAAAGCTGGCCATTGCTCATATTAAAAATCCTAAACCTGGCTGTTGTACATAATACAAATCTTAAAGCTGGCCATTGCTCATATTTAAAATCCTAAACCTGGCTGTTGTACATAATACAAATGTTAAAGCTTGCCTTTGCTCATATTAAAAATCCTAAACCTGACTGTTGTACATAATACAAATCTTAAAGCTGGCCATTGCTCATATTAAAAATCCTAAACCTGGCTGTTGTACATAATACAAATCTTAAAACTGGCCATTGCTCATATTAAAAATCCTAAACCTGGCTGTTGTACATAATACAAATCTTAAAACTAGCCATTGCTCATATTAAAAATCCTAAACCTGACTGTTGTACATAATACAAATCTTAAAGCTGGCCATTGCTCATATTAAAAATCCTAAACCTGGCTGTTGTACATAATACAAATCTTAAAACTGGCCATTGCTCATATTAAAAATCCTAAACCTGACTGTTGTACATAATACAAATCTTAAAGCTGGCCATTGCTCATATTAAAAATCCTAAACCTGGCTCGTTGTACATAATACAAATCTTAAAGCTGGCCATTGCTCATATTAAAAATCCTAAACCTGGCTGTTGTACATAATACAAATCTTAAAACTGGCCATTGCTCATATTAAAAATCCTAAACCTGGCTGTTGTACATAATACAAATCTTAAAGCTGGCCATTGCTCATATTTAAAATCCTAAACCTGGCTGTTGTACATAATACAAATCTTAAAGCTGGCCATTGCTCATATTAAAAATCCTAAACCTGGCTGTTGTACATAATACAAATCTTAAAGCTTGCCATTGCTAATATTAAAAATCCTAAATCTGGCTGTTGTACATAATACAAATCTTAAAACTAGCCATTGCTCATATTTAAAATCCTAAACCTGGCTGTTGTACATAATACAAATGTTAAAGCTGGCTATTGCTCATATTAAAAATCCTAAACCTGGCTGTTGTACATAATACAAATCTTAAAGCTGGCCATTGCTCATATTTAAAATCCTAAACCTGGCTGTTGTACATAATACAAATCTTAAAACTGGCCATTGCTCATATTAAAAATCCTAAACCTGACTGTTGTACATAATACAAATCTTAAAGCTGGCCATTGCTCATATTAAAAATCCTAAACCTGGCTGTTGTACATAATACAAATCTTAAAGCTGGCCATTGCTCATATTTAAAATCCTAAACCTGGCTGTTGTACATAATACAAATGTTAAAGCTTGCCTTTGCTCATATTAAAAATCCTAAACCTGACTGTTGTACATAATACAAATCTTAAAGCTGGCCATTGCTCATATTAAAAATCCTAAACCTGGCTGTTGTACATAATACAAATCTTAAAACTGGCCATTGCTCATATTAAAAATCCTAAACCTGGCTGTTGTACATAATACAAATCTTAAAACTGGCCATTGCTCATATTAAAAATCCTAAACCTGGCTGTTGTACATAATACAAATCTTAAAGCTGGCCATTGCTCATATTAAAAATCCTAAACCTGGCTGTTGTACATAATACAAATCTTAAAGCTGGCCATTGCTCATATTAAAAATCCTAAACCTGGCTGTTGTACATAATACAAATCTTAAAGCTGGCCATTGCTCATATTAAAAATCCTAAACCTGGCTGTTGTACATAATACAAATCTTAAAACTGGCCATTGCTCATATTAAAAATCTTAAAACTCAGTGTTGCTCATATTATAAGTCTTAAAACAGGCTGTTGCACTTAATACAAATTTTAAAACGGGCCATTGCTTATATTAAAAATCTTAAAAAAGCAACTGTTATGATAAATCTTAAAACTGGCCATCGCTCATATTAAATATCTTAAAACTGGCTGTTGCTCTTATTAAAAATCTGAAAACTGGCCATTGATCATATTTCAAATCTTAAAACTGGCCATTGCTAATAATACAAATCCTAAAACTGGCCATTGATCATATTAAAAATCTTAAAACTCACTATTGCTCCCATTTCAAATCTTAAAACTGACCATTGCTCTTATTAAAAATCTTGATCATATTAAAAATCTTAAAAATGGCCATTGCTTGTAATAAGAGTCTTAAAACTGGCCATTGCTATAATTAAAAATCTTAAAACTGGCCATTGCTTATATTAAAAATCTTAAAACTGGCTGTTGCTCTTATTAGAAAACTTAAATTTGACATTTGCTCATATTACATGTCCTACAACTGGCCATTGATCATATTAAAAATCTTTAAAGTGGCTATTGCTCTCATCAAAAATCTTAGAACTGGAAGTTGCTCATATCACAAGTCTTAAAACTGGCTCTTGATCATATTAAAATTCTTAAAACTGGCTGTTGTGCATAATTGAAATCTTAAAACTGGTGCTTGCTCGTATAAAGATCTTAAAACTGGCTGTTGCACATTATACAAATCTTAAAACTGGCCACTGCTCATATTAGAATTCTCATAACTGGCTTTTGCACATAATAAAATTCTTAAATCTAGCGCTTGCACATATAAAGATCTTAAATCTGGCTATTGCACATAATACAAATCTTAAAAGCAGCTGTTGCTATTATTATAAATCTTAAAACTGGCCATTGCTCATAATAAAAATCTTAAAACTGGCTGTTGCTGTTATTAAAAATCTTAAAACTGGCCTTTTCTCATAATAAGAGTCTTAAAACTGGCCATTGCTATAATTAAAAATCATAAAACTGGCTGTTGCTGTTATTAGAAATCTTAAATTTGACATTTGCTCATATTACTTGTCTTAAAACTGGCCATTGATCATATTAAATATCTTAGAACTGGCTGTTGCTTTTATTAAAAATCTTAGAACTGGAAGTTGCTCATATTACAAGTCTTAAAACTGGCTATTGATCATATTAAAACTGTCTTTTGTGCATTAATTGAAATCTTAAAACTGGTGCTTGCTCATATAAAGATCTTAAAACAGGCAGTTGTATATAATACTGGCTGTTGCTCTCATCAAAAATCTTAAAACTTGAAGTTGCTCATATTACAAGGCTTTTGCACATAATAGAAATCTTAAAACTAAGCACTTGCACATATAAAGATCTTAAAACTGGCTTTTGCACATAATACAAATCTTAAAACTGGCCATTGCTCATATTAAAAATCTTAAAACTTACTGTTGCTCATATTTCAAGTCTTAAAACTGGCTGTTGCACTTAATACAAATCTTGATCATTTTGAAAATCTTAAAACTGGCCCTGGCTCATAATAAGTGTCTTAAAACTGGCCATTGCTCTTATTAAAAATTCACTGTTGCTCATATTACAAGTCTTAAAGCTGACAGTTGCTGTTGCTGAATATACAAAGCATAAAACTGAAGGTTGCTGTTATTAAAAATCTTAAAACTAGTTTTTGTACATAAAACTGGCTGTTGCACTTAATACAAATCTTAAAACTGGCCATTGCTTATATTAAAAATCTTAAAACTGGTTGTTGCTTATAATCATCATCATCATATCGTGCTGGTAGCACGGATATCCCTGACCCTCTCTCGCCACTCCTCCCTATCGTTCATCGCCCTAGGTAGGTCTTCAGGACAACATCCTGTATCCTCACATAGCTGCTGAATGTATGTTCGAGCTGGTTGCCCTGCTTTTGCGCGGCCATGTGTGGGGATCCATAAGAGTACATCTCTTATGAGTTCATCTCTGCTTCTCCAGCAGTGTCCTGCATGTCTGGTTCGTCTAACTTGAATAGTTTTCGTGATAGGGGGCAGGTGGCCGTACAGTTGGTGTCTCGTGGGGTGCTGCTGCCAGGACTTGTTGAGGATTGCACGCAGCATTCTTGTGTAATTGCCATCTAGTTTCTTCTCCAGCCGTTTTGTTAGCGTCGATGTGACCGCTGCCTGGAAGAAACTGCGTTTCATTTTATCGGTTAGGTCTGATTTCCATATAATCGATAGCCTATTGATGGCTGTCCATGCTTTCGTTAGCCTCATTTCGATGTCCTTTTCGGTTGATTCGACGCTGCTTCCTAGGTACGTGAATTTGTCTACTAGTTTAAGTGGGGTTCCTTCTAGAGTGGAGATGTCCCCCGTTTGGTTATAGCACATATATTCCGTTTTGTGTGCATTAACATAGAGGCCTATGCTTGCTGCTGCTCGTTCCAAACTATGTAGAAGAGTTTCGGCTTGGTCAGGTGTATTTGCCAGTATCGCTATGTCATCGGCGTAGTCGGCGTCGGTAATTGTTGTTGCGGGGTATCTTCTGCTTCTTTTCTTCCTCAGTTCGAAGCCATTCTCTTTGATTTTGTCAATCGATGTTCTAAGTACGTAGTCTAGACAAATGATAAAGAGGTACGGGGCCAGCGTGTCCCCTTGTAGTACTCCTGCTACAATGTCAAAGTATTCTGTGTCTCCATCCGGTGATCGTATTTTTACTTTAGTGTTTCTATAGAGAATCGTTATTGCCGCTACGGTTTCTTTAGGTATGCCGTACGCTAGTAGGATTTGTTCCATCTTTCCTCTGTGAATGGAGTCGAAAGCCTTGGTAAAGTCGACAAATATTAATGTCGCTTGTAGGTTCTAACTGAGTGTTGTCCTTGATCATATTAAAAATCTTAAAACTGGCCTTTTCTCATAATAAGAGTCTTAAAACTGGCCATTACTATAATGAGAAATCTTAAAACTGGCTGTTGCTGTTATTAGAAATCTTAAATTTGACATTTGCTCATATTACTTGTCTTAAAACTGGCCATTGATCATATTAAATATCTTAAAACTGGCTGTTGCTCTTATTATAAATCTTAAAACTGGCTCTTTCTCATAATACGAATCTTAAAAATGTTCATTGCTCTTAGTAAAAATCTTAAAACTGGCTGTTGTACATAATACAAATCTTAAAACTGACCATTGCTTATATTAAAAATCTTAAAACTAGCCGTTGCTGTTCTTATAAATTTTAAAACTGTCCTTTGATCATATTAAAAATCCTAAAACTGGGTTTTGCACATAATAGAAATCTTAAAACTAGTGCTTGCACATATAAAGATCTTAAAACTGGCTGTTGTACATAATACAAATCTTAAAACTGGCCATTGCTCATATTAAAAATCCTAAACCTGGCTGTTACTCTTATTATATATCTTAAAACTAGTGCTTGCACATATAAAGATCTTAAAACTGGCTTTTGCACATAATACGAATCGTAAAAATGGTCATTGCTCATATTACAAGTCTTAAAACTAGCTAATGTACATAATACAAATCTTAAAACTGACCATTGCTTATATTAAAAATCTTAAAACTAGCTGTTGCTGTTATTATAAATCTTAAAACTGGACATTGCTTATATTATAAATGTTAAAACTGACTGTAGCTGTTATTACAAATCTTAAAACTGGCCTTTGATCATATTAAAAATCTTAAAACTGGCTTTTGCACATAATACAAATCTTAAAACTGGCCATTGCTCATATTAAAAATCCTAAAACTGGCTGTTACTCTTATCAAAAATCTTAAACTGGAAGTTGCTCATATTACAAGCCTTAAAACTGGCCATTGATCATATTAAACCTCTTAAAACTGGCTGTTGCACATAATACAAATCTTAAAACTGGCCATTGCTCATATCAAAAATCATAAAACTGCTGTTGTACATAATACAAATCTTAAAACTGGCCATTTCAAGTCTTAAAACTGGCTGTTGCATTTAATACAAATCTTAAAACTGGCTGTTATTCTTAATACAAATTTTGATCATATTAAAAATCTTAAAACTGGCCTTTTCTCATAATAAGAGTCTTAAAACTGGCCATTGCTATAATTAAAAATCTTAAAACTGGCTGTTGCTGTTATTAGAAATCTTAAATTTGACATTTGCTCATATTACTTGTCTTAAAACTGGCCATTGATCATATTAAATATCTTAAAACTGGCTGTTGCTCTTATTATAAATCTTACAACTGGCAGTTGCTGTTAGTAGAAAATCTTTAAACTGGCTGATGTACATAATACAAATCTTAAAACTGGCCATTGCTCATATTTAAAATCTTAAAACTCACTGTTGCTCATATTACAAGTCTTAAAACTGACTGTTGCTGTTGCTGAAAATACAAATTATAAAACTGACTGTGTCTGAAATTAAAAATCTTAAAACTGGCTTTTGCATTTAATACAAATCTTAAAACTGGTCGTTGCTTTTATTATAAATCTTAAAACTGGCCATTGCTCATAATACAAGTCTTAAACCTGGCTGTTGTACATAATACAAATCTTAAAACTGGCCATTACTCATATTAAAAATCTTAAAACTCACTGTTGCTCATACAAATCTTAAAACAGGCTCTTCCTCATATTAAAAATCTTAAAACTGGGTGTTGCTCATATAAGAAGTCTTAAAACTGCATTAGTGAAGTGTACCAGCAAGGCGGTATGAGTTACATCCCTTAGACAATATCGTCGAAGTCTCGGACGGACGAGAGAAGAGGTCAGGAAACGCTGAGTCAGTGAACGCGTCAAGGAAGGGAGAAACGAGAGAGCGGAGGAAAGAAGTCGAAGAAGAATGAAGGACTGTTTACTAAGAAGTTGATTTCACGTGAGTTTCTTGTTGTAAAGGAGGCATACCCTTCACCCTCTTTTGTGTATTATATTCATCCAAAAAACAATTTAAATTACAACTACAGAGGAAGAATAGGAACATTTCACTTGAAACGGACGCTCTTCGCGCATTCAACGCCGCAAAGACCGCGCTGGTGAACTTCACCAAACTGTCGTACATCAAGGACGACTCACAAACGCATCTCACCCTTGCAACTGACGCATCAGACGCCGGAGTAGGAGCAGTGGTTGAACAGGAATGCGACTCTCAACGCAAACCTATCGCATTCTTTTCAGCCAAGTTTTCACCAGCACAGAGAAGGTACAGTACCTTTTCACGAGAGTTGCTGGCCATATACTTGGCAGTCAAACATTTCAGACATTTACTAGAAGGCAGAGACTTCGCGATTTACACGGACCACAAGCCTCTAACAACAGCAATGAGAACCAACTCTGACAAATACACGGCTCGGGAGATCCGACATCTCGATTACTTGTCACAGTTTTCCACCGACATACGCCACGCCAAGGGGAAGCACCACACAGTCGCAGACACCCTATCCCGGACAGAGATCCACGCTCTGGAGAACGACGTTCTGAATCAGGATTTAATCGCAAAAGAACAAAAATCCGACCCTACGTTACAAGAGGTAAAAACGAACACCTCCTTGAAACTTCAGGAGTTCCCAGTACCTCTCAGCGATGGAAGACTGTACTGTGACATCAGTCAGGCCAACCCAAGGCCTTACGTCCCCCCGGCATTACGAAGACAAGTATTTCGACACCTACACGGATTGTCACACCCGAGTAAACGTTTTCTATCTAACATGAGGGGTAGTTTATTTGATATGATTTGTTTGAACAGCCAAATACTTGTTATTATTTCTCACTACAGTTTTATTCGCAGAGATTTAATGGTTTCAAGTATTGCTATTTAATGATTTATTTGTACTTAGTTGATTGCTAAATTTTCCAGAATTATGAAAAGTGTTATATTTTTAGTTATAATCCTGTATCTCTCAAGAAAGAGAGAACATCATCCATGTGGACATTCTCAAATATATCTCTCATTTTATCTGTTTTAAAATGCTGCTTTCTTGTAATAGCTAGAGCTGCACGTTCCACTAGCACATGTAATTTACAAAGCGCTTTGCTTTGATGTGGCACAAAGCCGAATGAATGGGGCGCCCAATGAGATTCGAACTCACTCGTGTAGGTCTGCTAGTCTAGCTTGCTAACCGTTACACCACCAGAGGTGCCCACGTTCCAGTAGCAGATGTTTAATGGTGTAAGGTGTCTGGCATGTCAAACATTGTGGTGGCTGTCCCTGCTTGAGTATAAAAGAATGAGTAAGACTTGTGTGGCCAATCTGCAATCAAAATATAATGACTTGTTTCTTTCTTGATTTTCTGAAGGCTGGTCTCCATTCTCCCAAAGTGGGCTTTATTTGGAAGAGTTTGTTGTTAATGTTGTTATTCCAGTGTTGTTGCCATTTTGTAAGAAAGAATTTATTGATTAGGGGTTTCAAGTCAGTATGGAATGGAGATATTGTCGGGGCTTAGATCTAAGGCCGATTTGGCTGTTGAGTCAGCTCTTTCATTTCCGCTCACTCCGATGTGTCTTAGGATCCAACACATGATTAAACCTAAAGTGATTGTACCCACTTCGGGTTAGAGTGGACCTGGGAGTAATGCCAATAAAGTAGTGCTCCACACTCCTTCGATCTTCGAAACTTGAACCTCACTATCAGATACAATGTACAGTCCTAGGAGCCCACCAGTCAAAATGAGGATAATCGTTTAAACGATTAATCAAATAATTCAAATTCTGTTTGAAACAAAAAAAAAGAGAATATCTTTAGTTTATAAAAAATTTATTTTGTCATTGAATGTGCAAAAGGAAAATTATTCAGCTGTAGCAACGATCTTTCCAATATTTTTTTTTTTCTTTTTTGTTTCCTTTTTTTCTTTTTAGTTAATTTTTTTTTTTACCATTACTCATTATGTGAACACTCTTTTTCTTTTTCTTCTTATGAAGTGAATTGACTCACAAACAGGAACGCAAAGGATAAATGAAATGTGAATTTTTTTTTATTATTAAAAACACTGCAATTGAATATTTCTTAACGTGAGTTTCAAGTTTATTAATTTTTTCTACAGTAAAAGAAATTGTAGAATACAATAACAGTTCGAAAAGATAAAAAATTGACCAAAAATTTCAATTGTCTCATCAGATTTTCATATTATAAATGTGTAATAATAACAATTTTCAGATATAAAAAAGATTTTGATTTATATATATGTATTATAACATACGTATGCATATATTTGCATACATATATGTGTATGTGTGTGTGCACTTGTATTTATATATTTTCTTTTCTTTATTTGTTTTTAATGGCATATCAACCTTCATAAATTATTTAATACCAAAGACATCCCTTATAAAAGAACAGTTGTGGTACTATTTAGCCCATAGCTGGGGATGGGAGTGGGTTGATATTTTTCCCAAGGGGCATTAGTCTGAAAGTGAATAAATAACGCGACTGGATTTCGAACTCGCCGTCAAGCACTCTTTAGCCATTACGCCACGGGGGCACCTCGTATATATATATATATATATATATATATATACTTACATTATGTTTGTGTGTGCGTGCGTGTGTATATATTTGTATGTATATATGTATACGTGTATGCGTGTGTAAGAAAATAAGACATAAAATCAAACTCTGTGGAATGTCTATATTGTTTAGTGTTGCCATGACAACCTCATGGACAGTTATAACGTTACCTCATTTTTTTTCCTAAAATTAGATTTATTTCCAAATTATAACCTGATGAAATCCATATAGAACGAAACGTCATAATAGATAAATAAACACTCCATCAAATTGGATGGTAGACAAACAGACGCTCTGATAGATAGATAGATAGATAGATATTAACAAAAGGTTAGTTCAATTTCCTTACAGGTTATAAGATCTTAGTTTTTAAAAACTTCTTTTAAATTAACCCTTACATTTGGTCCAATTAAGGAATATAACCGATATGCCAAACTCAACGAATTTCATAGAAGGTCCCACATGAGTGCATCAGCACAAATGGGGTTGATGCAGGGTGTAAAAAACCTTGTTGGGTGCGGGGGTGTTTTCAGGAGGAGGAAGCACCTAAAGCAGTATCACGCCACGTTCTAAATTCTTTTAAATTCATTCTTCATTTTTATCTTTTATTTAAAATCAAAACCTAAAGAAGATACAATTTTAAAAGAATAACATTATAGTTATGCTTTAAAAAAAGATAAATTGTTCCAAATTTCAGGTATTTTCATTGACAGGTGTCGTCATTTCACAAAGATTAAAAGTTTAGTTGACTGAAATAATGAAGGTCTTCGGAGGACACATTATTATTATTATTATTATTATTATTATTATTATTATTATTATTATTATTATTATTATTATCAATAAATATGATAATATAAAATACTAATATATATATAATATATGATAATATATATATATGTGTATATAAAATAATAATAATAATAATAATAATAATAATAATAATAATAACATATAATATATATAATAATAATATATAATAATAGTTCAAAAGATTTCCTTCTATTCACATCAGATTAGCCCAACAACTACAACAACTACATAAATGTCTGCTAGAAGCAAGAATATCCAACTGGAAGGATTTATCCAGATTTGATATAAAGTCATTTTGATGTGAGAGGGTCACTCACGAATCAAGACTCATGCATGACCGTCACAAAAATGCTTTATCGCCGCGGCATTTCCTTTTGTTACAAGACGAGATCTTGCCTTGATTTGAAAAATAAAAAGAAAGAAAAGAAGAAAAGAAAAAAAACGGAAGTTACCACTTCGAGTTCTCAACTCAAAATGAAGAGTTAGTCGCTCACGCATCGGCTCCGCGCAGAACTTCCGTTTGCGATAAATTAACAAAAAAAAAATACATTAATAAATATCCAATCGGAACGCTTCCCGCGGGGCACAAAAATTGCCGTTTCTGAGCCTACAGAAAATATATAAATAGACGGATCAAATAATTATCACCAGACTTGTTCTTTCACACGACTCGTGTTAAAGATTCTTCGCCACCGTCCGGCGCCTGTCATCCGATACATCTAACGATCGCCGCCGCTACGAACGCTGCCCTAATTCCGAGAAAACCATCCCTTCACCACGAGACAAGGGCAGTACATGAACTTTCTAACTACTACCACTGAATTCATTCTTTAACTGTGAACATATTTCTCCATTCTACTCTCTGTACTTAATCTATTTATAAAAATTTTCTATAACATCATTACTGTGTTATTGTGAGTATCTATACGTTCTTTGTTTTGCAACCATACGCATTTCTCGCCCACAACATTCATATTATAGATATCAACAACTCAGAATATAACACTGGTGTCAGAAGTGGGATGTTATATTCGTAAGAAAAGATAACCCACTCTGTAGATGGATGATATTAAATTTTTTGTCCAGAATGAAAAAGAATTAGAATCCCTAATACAATCTATTATATTTTTCAGTCAAAATATAGGAATGGAATTTAGAATTGAAAAATGTGCCATGCTGATAATAAAAAAAAAGGTTAGAAACAACCGGAGGAAAATAACTGGCCAACCAGGAAAACATGAGAACATTTGGAGAAAAGGAAAACTACAAATATCTTGACATATTGGAAATGAAAACCATCAAATAAATTTGAATGAAAGAAAAAGTAAGAAAAGAGTTTCTCAGAACTAGAAAACTTCTTGAAACCAAACTCTGCAACAAAAATTTAATCAAAAGGAGAAACACCTGAGCTGTCTTCCTTACAAGACACTCTGGATCCTTCTTACACTGGACCAGAGAGGGACTCTGACGGATGCACCAAAGATCAAGAAAATTGATGTCGATGTGCAAGGCCTTACACGACGAGAGATGATATCGACAGACTCTATATGACAAGAAAAGAAAGAGGAAAAGGACTCGCAAATATTGAGGAGTGCGTGAATGGAGCAATACAAGAATTCGGAGAATATATATATATATATATATATACAAAAGAGCAAAGAGATTTTGATTACAAAGAGCCAGTAACAGCAATGATATCAGGACAAGAAAAAAAATCTCGAAAACAAAAGTGGGAAGAAGAAAAAGATAAAGGGCTACTTTAAGTGACAAACTAAGAACATTGTACATGAGAAGATTCAGACGTGGTTTCGAAGGAGAAAGTTAAAGAGAGAAACTAAATCTCTAATAATAACAGCACAGAATAATAGCATAAGAACTAATTTTATCAAAGCAAAAATTGATAATATGCTGGAGAATGATAAGTGTAGGCTATTTGGTGATTGAGATGAAACGGTTAATCACATAATAAGTGAATGCAACAAACAAGTCTAAAAGGAATACAAAAGAAGACATGATTGGGGAGCGAACATGATCCACTGGGAATTGTGCAAGACACTGAAATTTTACCATACAAATAAATGGTATCTATACAAACCAAAGGCTATCCTAAAAAATGAGGGCCATAAAATTACTTGGGACTTGGAAATCCAAACGGATCACCCTATCCAGACCAAAAGAAGAAAAGAATTTGTCAAGTGGATTTTTCTGTGCCAGTAAACCTTAATATGAAAAGGAAAAGCTGGGAAAATATGTGGACCTTACCAGAATTCTGAAAAAGTTATGGAACATGAAGATAAGTGATAGTTGGAGCGCTTGGAATAGTTTCCGAAAACCTGGAAAAAGATTGGCTGAAGTGAAGATTAGAGGAAGAATCGGGACCATCCAGATCACAGTAGCACTGATAAGATAAGATAGAATATTCAGAAGAGTCCTGGAGATCTAAGTAGACTTGCTACCACTCAGACTTACACGAAAAGCACTAGTTAGAACATGTGTAAAAAAACTAGTAAGGGGTAAATAATAATAATAATAATAATAATAATAAGTTAACGCAGATGTGAAAAATTCGCAAGGAGTATAACAACAACAACAACAACAACAACAATAATAATCAATTTTGATTTCACAAGAGAACGAAACAGTTAAAAAGACGTCTCTCTTGAAGAATGTGTTCAGGAAAAATGAGTTCACTGCCGTCTAGCTTAGCTACCCTTGAGGAAGTGGTTTTCTCATCTTAGAAATGGTGAGTCGAGTCTAAAGGATAAATCAAGTGAGGGTGGTTGGTGTAGGCTCGATTCAGAGGAACCGGAATTAGCTGTTAGCAAACACTTCAATTTGTAATGTCTGTTTATTACAAATTAAAAAGACTTAGTGTCGAAGGTTAAAAAATGGGTCCCACACAACCTATCTGTAGAAAATTGATAACGACATGTTGATCACCATACAGAATTGCATTTAAGTTAGTTCCAATCAACCCGCCCCACATCTTTTTTTTTTTTTTTTTTTAAATAGAATCATTATTTTGGATGAGAAATAGAATCTTTATCAGAAATGTTTAGCAACATTATCAATGGCTTTAGTCATCGTGGTAGACCTGGCAAGCAGCTAAGAGGGGAGTTGCATTAAAAAAAATGTACGATGAGACATGCAAGGAATCATCCACTTTGAACTATCGAACAATAATTCAATTATCACAGCCGAGATTTACTGTCGAAAACTATTGCATTTGAAAAGAAAACAAATACAAAAATGCCCGTTTTTGGTGAATGTAAAAGGAAATATTGTTCACCAGCATTATAAGCCTGTCCTCATTTCTAAACGATCAACTAAATATCTCCTCTGAGAAGAAGACGGCGACGAAAAATTGCTTCATCCACCATATCATTATCCTGATCTTGACCCAACTGATTATCAGTTAAGACTTTTCAAAACCATTTAAATCAATTTGGACTAATTAAAAAAACCCATTAAAAATGATTTTAAAAATAGCAAAAATGAATCAATCTCGTATTCCAGATAAAAGTTTCCTAAAAGATGGAATATACATAGAAAAAAGAAAGTAATGGAGAATATAAGATTGAATAAATTTGTAATCGCCTTTGTTTCATTTACTAAATTAATCTGATAATAGAACGGAACTCTTTTTCTGACAAAGTGATATATATATATATATATATATATATATATATATATATATATATATATATTACGAGGGCGAGAAACTGACAGCTATTAAGCGCTGTTGACTTTATGTCTGTGGTATTCAAAATACGCTTTTCAAAATTCTAGAAAGTTAGTCAAATAAAGTAATTAATCTAGATAGATAGATAGATAGATATGACTGTCGAGATAGATAGATAGATAGATAGATAGATAGATAGATAGATAGATAGATAGATAGATATGTGAAAACACTACCACACATTTACACATCCACACGTACACATGCACATTTATCTTGAAAAATCATTGATTTCCAATTATCTACACAATAGAACAGGCATCTGTGTGTGTGTGTGTGTGTGTGTGTGTGTGTGTGTGTGTGTGTGTGTGTGTGTGTGTGTGTGTGTGTGTGTGCAAATGATAACATGAGCTCATCAAACTAAATATAAATATACATACATAAGTACGTGTTTGCATAGGCTTTTGTGATTTCATACACATATACGAATATGCGCACACAGTGTGTGAGTGTATTTTGATAGATAATCTAATTTTGATAGATAGATAGATAGATAGATAGATAGATTGATAGATATTAACAGACATAGGTATTGTTGCAAGTTGTAATATATGTTTGATAAATACGGACAGATTAAACATGTCAAATTTAAGTATATTATGTTTTCACGTTATGTCATTTATCTGATATTCTATCTCGATAAAATGCAGTGACATATATGTATGTATGTAGGGATCGCACTTCTACGTATCTTTACGGAAAAAAAGATGTTTATGGGAATATTGTGATCGCCATTTCTGTTTTAAATCCGAAAGTTAAAAGTGACATTTAAGAGCATTTTATAAAGTATTCATTTTTATCTAAAAAATTTAAATAACGCTTCCTTTTCTCTCACCATCCTTGTTGATATTTTTCACATCATACTTGTAGATGTCACTCACATTATTCTCATAGATGTCTCTCACATTATTCTTAGAGATGTCTCTCATATTATAGTTATTAATATCAACAAAATGCCTTCATGGAGACGGGTATTTTTCAGTATAATCAACTTGTTTGCCTTCAGCCAAACGCTAGACTAAATGAATGAATTCTATAAGCAACTTTAAAGAATTGAGAAGTGGTCTATAATTATCTTTTCATGCATTCGAGGCCGCCAAAAATACAAAATTTAATGAGCAAGTTTTTATTGAAGATCATAGACAAAGTTTGTTTTCAGATTTAGCAATGATTTTCTCTTGTTTTTTTGTTTTTTTTTTCACAAGATTACAGATATTTGCTTTTAAGTGTTGGTAGAAATTATTCAAACGTATCTTCTTAATAACTTTCAGCCCTCTCTCTTCTTTTTGAAGATTAAAATGAACTATGTTTGAATATGAAAGAAAATATCTCTGGAGAATTTTTACATACACTTAAACCATAATCTTCTATAAAAATGAAAAAATTACTAAAGATAGTTAAAAAAAAAACAAAAAAAACCCTGTGTGTGTGTGTGTGTGTGTGTGTGTTCTATATTTTTCAGAGCGCCGATACACTTGCATGCATAATCATTAGTCTACATCATATATATATATATATATATATATATATATATATATATATATATATATATACGCACACACATACATTTTCGAGAAACTAATTTGTAAGTTATCTTTTTTTATTATATAGAAAGATATATACATACAATTCCTTTAGTAATAAACCAAATTGCATCAGTTACATTTTTCTCGATTTAAAAGTTAGTTTAATTGTTTATTTGATTGTTTAATACTATCAATAAATATCTACAAACTATTTTTTTATAATCATTTTTTTTTCTTACAAAAACATTTTTCAGGTATTTTTCTCCATTTTGTAAAAATTGCAAATGATACTACGAAATGTTTTATCCATTTATTTTCTTTCGCAAATGTCTTTTTTTTTTTTTGTTTCTTTTGTGTCTTTTATTTTTCTGAATGTATAAGTGAAATATTATATCAGCAGTGAAACAAACCTACATTCATAAAGGACCTACTGAGAAAAAAACTGTCAACGTCCTTTGAGTATAGCAAAAAAAAAAAAAAAAAAGAAGAAGAAAAAACAAAAGAAAGTCCTCTCTCTTGTTCAATAATTACACAAGGTTATCGTCATTGAATTCAGAATCTGGAGAACAAACTGGAGCTATTTTATGACCATTCTTAAATTTTGTTGATCCCGGTGAACTTGATCGCAGACTCGATTCTGAACTTGACCGAAACGTAGAAACCGAACTACAAGTTGTTTCGCTGTGTGCAGCCGATTTCTTTCTTCGGGACATGATTTTATCCATATCCAGAGGTTGAAAATCTTTCATATCAGTAACTTTGTACTGGGTGCCAGTCGCTTCTCTTTCCATTGTTACACATTGGTCTGATGCTCGAGCACTCCAAACAAGTGGGACCCCGGGAGGTTGCCATGTAAGTGGCATTCCAACACCTGGTAACCTTTTCTCTGTTGCAGTCAACTCTTCCTGAGATGAATCCCCATCGGACATTGTTTCTGTGTCTTCATTGGCTTGTGTGAGCAACGGTTTGGTTTTGGGGATGGGAGCTGGTTTTAAGGGAGGATTGGAGAGATTCTTGTTTTTCATCGGTACTTCTTTAATCGCCTGGTTATTTGATGTTACCAAACCCGATGTTCCAGTTAATGGTGGCAGAGTAACATTAGAACTCGATTCTACTTTCTTGTCTTCTTTCTTTGTTGATGTCGAGACCTTTTCTTTCGTTGTCGGTGGTGACGGTTTTGATAAATTCTCCGTTGGTTTTGGAGGAACTAAATGGTTATTAGAAGTGTTTGCTTTCTTTTTGTCGATATCAATATCTTCCATCCAGGCTGCACTTTCAATAGTTGAAAATATACCATCGTTTTTCTTCTCGACAGCCGGTACAAAGTTGCCTTTGATGTCTTTCACGTACATCTTTTTCTTTTTTTCCCGCAATTTGAATGGCCCTCGTTTGCCATTCTTTGCATATTCTCTATATTGGGCAATAACTTCTTTACCATAAGTCTGAAAAAAAAGGATATATTCTTTTAAACAGATTTTTCTACGAACAACATAACGGTTATATATCTGTTATTGCTGGGAGAAATAGATGATTATCTGCCTAAAAGAATGGGCGTGTTTATTGGATATCTGGTTGAGTATCGCATTATAGTCCTAGAAACCCATTCTTGACTTCTTTTGCCTTTGTTCTTTAAAGAGGAGAGAGGTTTCTCAAACCCTGAATAGGGAATGATAAAGCCAGATGGTTATTTTACTATTTTTTGTCAAGTACTATTTTTCACAATTCTTGTACCTCTTTCACATACTGCTTGTTCCTGGAACAATATGAATACATTTCTAACTACCGAGACACGTTTGTGCATTCTTTCGTTTTAATTCCATTTGTATGTATATTATGTAAAAAGATTAAATGTTGGTGAATGCAGAAATGCGTTTATTTTGTTTTTCTGCTGTATTCAGTGTTAGTATATCATGAATATATTCTATATACTAATGCTATGATTGGTGAGTAAGACCTCGAGTAAATATCCTGAATATATTTTATATACTAATCCTATTATTGGTCTTTGATGAGTGAGACCACGAGTAAATATCTTCCCTCCCACCCACGATGCCAATATTATCTTTTATTTATGTTTCTATTAATTTTAAAGATCATAATTTCCTAAATAAAGGAAGTGAGTTATATTCTCAATAAAAATCACAGTATGTATTTACCGAACCTCTCCGCCACGAACAGGATGTGAGACAAAAGGCGTAATGTTGATTTGAATTAAAAACTTTCCTTCTCCTTCACTGGTTCCCTTTACAAAGTTAAAGAACCCAGTCTCTACTTGAATTTACCCACAGTTTGGTAGGAGAAAAAAGATAGATTCATAACTTTTCAAAGGGTATTATTAGCGTGAAGTAAAACACGAACAGCTTTGTCTACAATTTTGACACCTATTCCATTTCATATGACGATGACTATTATGCTAAAAGGTCACAATCGAATCACCAATTCCATTTCATATGACGATGACTATTATGCTAAAAGGTCACACTCGAGTCACCAATTCCATTTATTATGACGATGACTATTATGCTAAAAGGTCACACTCGTGTCACCAATTCCATTTATTGTGACGATGACTATTATGCTAAAAGGTCACACTCGTGTTCCCAATTCCATTTCATATGACGATGACTATTATGCTAAAAGGTCACAATCGAGTCACCAATTCCATTTCATATGACGATGACTATTATGCTAAAAGGTCATACTCGTGTCACGAATTCCATTTATTATGACAATGACTATTATGCTAAAAGGTCATACTCGAGTCACCAATTCCATTTCATATGACCATGACTATTATGCTAAGAGGTCAAACTCGTGTCACGAATTCCATTTATTATGACAATGACTATTATGCTAAAAGGTCATACTCGAGTCACCAATTCCATTTCATATGACCATGACTATTATGCTAAGAGGTCAAACTCGTGTCACCAATTCCATTTATTATGACGATGACTATTATGCTAAAAGGTCATACTCGTGTCACCAATTCCATTTATTATGACAATGACTATTATGCTAAAAGGTCATACTCGTGTCACCAATTCCATTTATTATGACGATGACTATTAAGCTAAAAGGTCACACTCGTGTCACCAATTCCATTTATTATGACGATGACTATTATGCTAAAAGGTCACACTCGAGTCACCAATTCCATTTCATATGACGATGACGATTATGCTAAAAGGTCATACTCGAGTCACCAATTCCATTTCATATGACGATGACTATTATGCTAAAATGTCACACTCGTGTCACCAATTCCATTTATTATGACGATGACTATTATGCTAAAAGGTCATACTCGTGTCACCAATTCCATTTCATATGACGATGACTATTATGCTAAAAGGTCACACTCGTGTCACCAATTCCATTTATTATGACGATGACTATTATGCTAAAAGGTCACACTCGAGTCACCAATTCCATTTCATATGACGATGACTATTATGCTAAAAGGTCACACTCGTGTCACCAATTCCGTTTATTATGACGATGACTATTATGCTAAAAGGTCACACTCGAGTCACCAATTCCATTTCATATGACGATGACTATTTTGCTAAAAGGTCACAATCGTGTCACCAATTCCATTTCATATGACGATGACTATTATGCTAAAAGGTCACACTCGTGTCACCAATTCCATTTCATATGACGATGACTATTATGACTATTCCATTTATTATGACGATGACTATTATGCTAAAAGGTCACACTCGTGTCACCAATTCCATTTATTATGACGATGACTATTATGCTAAAAGGTCACAATCGAGTCACTAATTCCATTTCATATGACGATGACTATTTTGCTAAAAGGTCACACTCGTGTCACCAATTCCATTTCATATGACGATGACTATTATGCTAAAAGGTCACAATCGAGTCACCAATTCCATTTATTATGACGATGACTATTTTGCTAAAAGGTCACAATCGTGTCACCAATTCCATTTCATATGACGATGACTATTATGCTAAAAGGTCACAAACGAGTCACTAATTCTGTTTCATATTAGCACTGTTTATTTTATACTCTGCAGTTTTGCACGCTTCTCTCTCTCTCTCTCTCTCTCCTTAAGTTTATGTACAGAATAAATAATCTTAATCCTAGCCTTCAAACCTAGACCATTGATGGACAAAATCCTTACCATAAGAAAATTTTTAACAGCTAATAATATTCTAAAAAATTTTGTTTTCAATTTGAATTACACAATCATTTACCGTAATTATTTGGTTTTAAAACGCACAATTTTTCCCGATTTTTCAGCCCAAAAGATAGGAATGCGTAATATACCCGAGAACTATGTAATTAATTTTTTCCTTCATTTTTGCCTCATCATATTCAGGACGTGATAACCAAAAGTAAGTTATTATCTCGAGTCCAAACTTTTATATTTTACACCATTATAGAAAAGTATCCACTTGAAGAATTTTTTCTCTTAATGTGAAATTATTTTCCCCGCTAGTTTGTTTCCTTTTTGTGTGATCATGTCCATGTGTTTGTTCTACATAAATTTTGTGTTTTAAGACAAACTTATTTTTAGTCAATACGAAACGATGAAAACTTGAACAAATGCTAAATTTACATTAAATTTAGTTGTTTAAACTTGAGAATTTCTTTTTTGAGAATTTCGTAGTCCATAGTTATGGAGTTGTGTTATAAGTGCGTGTTATACACAAATAATTGCGGTTGTCAAATTATTTTAGAAATTATTCGATTGATGCAAAAATAATTGGGATTTTTGTTACTTTAAAATTTGATGATTATTTTGGAATAAAGTATAAACTGGTTCAATCCCAGGTTGACTCATACCAAAGTCTCAAAAATGGTACTGGATGCCCCTTTACTTAACACTCAGCATTATAAGGTATAGACCAAAGCTAAGTCGAGCAAGCCAGGGAAAGGAGGAGCGCCTTCCCTTTCACCAAGGTGTAAGGGAAGGCGCTAATACATAAGTTTAATGATGTTTATGTAACACATTTTAATTATGCTTATGTAAGACATCCTTTTAATAATGTTTATGTAATACATAATTTTAAAAATGCAAATTTTGTTCTTCTGATTTTGTTTTTATTGTCTATTCTTATTTATTTTAAACTGGCAAATTAAAAAGAAAAAGAAAAAAAAACTCAATTTTGATCATTGTTGATCGTAAATGTTGACAGAAATAGTATTATTCAACATAAAAGCAGTTTTTGCTCATGATAAAACATTGAGTGCTTATTATGTACAGCTATTCACTATATTTCCAATCCACGGTTTAGAATAACGATCAGAAAGTTGAGACAAAAAGCAAAAAAAGATATTAGGGTGAGTTAAAAGTTTTGCAATATTTTGGTAGTACATGAGGCACAATTCCAGATTCTTTTGCCAAAGTCATGAAGATGATGAACCACATTAGACAGTGAATAGCCGAGCTCGCCTCATACTCACCGAGTTTGGTGGTATGGTTCGGAATATGACCACAGAATCCAAGAATCGTCGAGGTTCTTGTAACCTGAGTGAAATTTCTTGAAGAACCATCTAGTTATTGTACTGTGATTAACTGTACTTTCACCTTTTTACACAACAAATGTTTTTTTGGTTTCTCCTGCTGTATTACAGCTCAGTGCAAACTCATAAAGCATAAGTTCACAATTCAGACAACCGTGTTGTATTTTGACCTTCGACCCGGCCCCCAAAAAATGCTATTCCAAGGTGATGCACCGGAAGGAAGTGAGACATTCCAATGTCCAGTAATCGAAAGAGATCGCGTGGGCGGATGAAGGCTTATAATATGGGACAAGGTGAAGGTCCCACGGTGCCACTACAGTGATGCACCGGAAGAGAGTGACCTCTGAACTGCATGACAGTTATTTCCGCTTGATGACGATTAAACATCCGATTTCAAAGTGGGTGATCGTGTGGGCGTTGAATTATTATTTAACTCAGTTGAGTTCGGGGTGCCAAAGCAGTTGCTAGTAGAATTCTAGACAGCTAGAGACGAGGTGTGGTAGGGAAAGCCACACCCGACCGAGGGAGCCCTCGGAAACCCCGATGGAGTTTGGGGTCCAGAGAAGATGCTGATAAGATGCAATGAAGAAAGCCAGCATCCGGCAGAGTGAGCCCCTAGGCCCCCGGTTGGGCAGCCCTAGAGAACAAGAAAGACACAACGTGACGGTCATAAGTAGTGGAGTTCAAAATATGAAGTTTATGTTCGGTCTCCAGCACCCTCTCACATGCAAACCTTGAACAACCCTTTCGAACCCTTGCAATAAAGTGAGAGGTAAAATATATTTGTAAAGAAGTCTTCCTGTGTCTTCCTTCATGCGTCTTTATCATGCGTCGTTTATTCTTGCGTCTGTTATCATTGCGTCGGTATGTATCCAGTATATATATGTATATAACAAACGTTGAACATTGATCTGTGCGGCTTTCAAATCACACACACAAAATGAAGCAATGCACAACGTGTCAGCGCACCGACTAACATCATACTGCCTCTCACTGCTTGAACTTCTTCAGGCACGTGATATATGAGCTGCAAGCGAGCGCGTTGCAAAATATTGCCAAACTTTTAACCCCCCCACCAATAAAATGAAAGAAAGACTAGTAAAAAATTAACAAGTATCTTAATGTTCATGTCTGTAGGGAATAAATAAATAAAAAAATTTAAATTGAATTAAAATAATTATTAGAATATGCAGAAGCTCCCAAAGGCATATGGCAGGAATAGGGGCGACGCATGCGCAAAGAAAGGGGGACCATCCCGACAAAAGCAGGAGTCTCACATTCTTTCAGCAGTGACCGGCGGAGTGACAACATCTAAATCTCCCTTGCTGTTAGTGGAAGGCCTCGCGGCCGCTCTAAATCCCCACGTAGGCTAACCTTTCATTAGTAGCATCCGTCTCGGTTAACAGTATGCCAAAATATAAAAAGTATCAAAATGGACCTATCGAACTACGAACTAAAACACTGGACTTGGACAAACTCCCAAAAGCGACTAACACGTCTTTAAAGCTTTATATACCGAATACGTTGTTAAAGCTTTAAATACCGAATAAGGACACATATATACCCAAGAAACGACTAACGCATTTTTAGCATCTTGACTGGGGGATTCAACCATTTCAATTGTATTCAGGGAGAATTCCCCCAACCATTGAATTGTTGTTTAATCCAGAAATAAAGGAAAAATATAAAAAATGTCTTCGTCTCCTATCTGTTACTATCTTCTTTCATATAATTCTTTTACGGCCTTCTTTATCAAAAATGTTATACTAACCAAAGAAAATAACCCAGAATGGAGTCAGATAGTAAACAGCAACACAGCTTGCCCTGGTGCACCATATGTCTACAGAAGAACTGATGGAGATCACTGGCTTTCCGAATTATAGAACGGGGGTGTCCTCCTCGTGGTGTAATGGTTAAAAGCGATGGACTGCGGAATCGTAGTAAGCGAGTTTGTATTCCAGTCGCGCTATTACGTTCACTTTCGGGCAAATACCCTTGGGAAAGGTATAAACCCCCTTATCCTCCCACCTATGGGTTAAATAGTACCACTACTGTTCTTCTAGGAGAATGGGTTTTGCATTAAATAACCTACAAAGGTTGATATGCCATTAAACAAAGAAACCGAACCGAACCAAACCGAATTATAGAACGACGAAATCCGGTCGAATCAGCTGAGAACGTTATTATTAATATTTCTCAGTTACAATTCCTTATATGGTTAACAATTTTTACAACTTTCACTTCGATTGATACAAAATGTTTTGTTTTCCATATCAGTTTCAATGTTGACATCGCTAAAATTAAAGTGAACAAAAATCTAAAATAAATAAATAAATAAATACTCGCCATACTAATTACCACTACGTGTCTGCCCAGATTTTGTTAAACAACGTAACAGGTACAGTTCTGAAGTATCATTGTTTAGAAAATTAATATTTATTTACCTTCCAATTGGACAAAGCTCCTTTTCGCTGTTTAGCCCGAGTTTTACTGGAGGCTTTGATGACCATCAAGCCCCGTGGTGGACGACCAACATCACCTTTTTCTCCACTTTTGGTAATCGGAATGGAGAATTCCTCTTGAAACTCTCGTAACCTTTTTGACGAATAACTTCTTTCAAGAACAGAAATGGTCTTTGCCCACTGAAAATAGAAAAGAAATCAGCAAATAAATAAAAGGTATACCAAAGTGGATTAAGTGATGGTATGGTGATTGAGTGATGGTATGGTGATTAAGTGATGGTATGGTGATTGAGTGATGGTATAGGGATTGAGTGATGGTATGATGATTAAGTGATGGTATGGTGATTGAGTGATGGTATGGGTTTGAGTGATGGTATGGTGAACATGTTAAAAAGAATCAAAATGGTTTCAAGTTCCATTTTAGTTTTTGACTCGAAAATAATTTACAATGATAAACGATTTCGACACTTTGAGAGCTTAAAATGCTGTTGGTTTTAGTTTAAGAAAAATGCTGTTAAGATCAATTTTTACCAAATACAAGATGTAATGTTTAGTCTTGTATGGCACAATATCACAAATACGGAAAAGTTAGTGATGATCATCAAACTAACTAAACTAGCTTCTCGCTTGCTAACGATTCCAAAATGTTGGTTATATATTAAGCCTCTGCCGGAAAGAAGAGCATAGCTGAACATTTTTCGGGTGGCAACACACTACCACTTTTTATAAAATTAGAGAAATCTGATTAAATTTTTCTTGTTTCATAAGAAGTGGAAGTGTGTTGTCACAATAAAAATGTTCCGCTATAGTCTTCTAATTGGGTGAGGCTTAGAACTTTTTGAACCACCCTCATATACATCATCATCATAAAGTCGCGCTACTAGCACAGATTCCCCCCCCTCTCTCTCTCTCTCTCTCTCTCTCTCCTGTTGTCTTTATTGTCCATCGCTCCCGGCATGTCCTCTAAACTGCACCCTGTGTTCGTACAGAGCTATTATAGTAAGTTCTTGCTGGTCAGCCAACACTTTAGGGTTGGTTTGGTTTCTTTGTTTAATGGCATATCAACCTTTGTAGGTAATTTAATACCAAGGCCATTCTCCTAGAAGAACAATAGTGGTACTATTTAACCCATAGCTGGGAGGATAAGGGGGTTTATACCTTTCCCAAGGGTATTTGCCCGAAAGTGAACATAATAGCGCGACTGGAGTACGAACTCGCTTACTACGATTTCGTAGTCCATCGCTTTAACCATTACACCACGAGGACACTCCCAACACTGTAAGGGTCCATAGCCAATGTGTAGGGGTCCATAGAAGAACGTCCTCCTTGCTTCTCTATCAGTGTCTCACATGTCTTGTTCGTCTTAGTTTTAAAGATGAGAGATATATGGCTCTACAGCTCTTGTTTCGTGGGCTGTTGCTTCTAGGATTTGTTCAATATAACTTGTAGCATTCTTGTTTAGTAACCATCTAGCTTTCTTGGAAGCCATATAACTGTGAATAGGGTTAATGTCAACATCAAAGGTAGGTCTTTTTCTTTTCATTCATGCAGGAGGGTTTGCAAGAGTGAAGTTGGCCTGAGGAGTCGCATGCGTTTCCATGGGTATTCTTTTTTTTTGTAAAGAAGTTTGGTTTCTTTGTTTAATAGCATATCAACCTTCGTATATTTGAAAACACGTAGGAAGAGAAAGAGCAACAGAGAGAGAGAGAGAGAGAGAGAGAGAGAGAGAGAGAGATTGTGTGAAAAGGAGGTTGGTTGGTTGGTTGGATTTATGGCATATCGACCTTTGTAGGTTATTTAATGCCAAATCCATTTTTATGCAAATTGTCAGTTCTATTTCAAACAATTCAGTTTAGCGTGAGTATACAGTTTAATTATCAAAAACATTTCTATTTCAAGCAATTCAGTTTATTCAAACAGTTCTAATTCAGCTAATTCAGTTTAGTATAAGTACAGATTTTGTTTGCACACAGTCAAATGTCAAAACAGTTCTATATTAAACAATTCAATTTAGTGTAAGTTCAGTTTCAATGTTAAAAACAGTTCCATTTCAAACAATCCAGTTTAGCATAAGCACGCAGTTTAAATATAAATACAGTTTAATTGTCAAAAACATTTCTATTTTAAGCTATTCAGTTTAGTCAAACTGTTCTAATTCAAACACGTTTTTATAATATTTTAAACAAACCTGAGCTCATTTTCATTCACAGTCAAAAGATTTCAAGCATTTCTATTCAGTATAAATCATTCTTTTTACTTTTCCTCATTTGTTTGCACACAGTTAAATTATTACGAGAGTTGCCATGCAACAGCAACAATTTAACATCAGTCATTTGTTTGCACACATTTAAATAGATATGTATGATATGTAAGAGATTAACAATTTAAAAGGTGATTGAGTTAATAAGTTGGCCGACAGATAAGTGGTTTCAAGTATTGTAGTTTTTGATTATTTCTTCAAGATTAAGGCTGGCAACTACGCTATCCATACTTTCTATACTATAGGTCCTTTGTAAGGGTTTTGTTGGTCGTTGAGCTTTGGATTGTTTGGTTCTTATAGGCGACTTTGTTGTTGAGGGCATTTTGAATGTGCTACCTGGTCTTTCCTTATTCACTTTGGTGTTCATTTGTATTTTCGCAGTTTGGCTAATGGGAGCTTGTGATTTTTGTTTAAATTATTCAGGCCTTATGGAAGACAAGTTTTTAAATCTGTCTTTAATGCTTTTTGGTGGATGGATGGGTGATTTATGTAACGGCTGTTTTGATGGAGATTTTGCACTTTTAGGAGTAGTTCGTTTGGAGTGATATCCTACGTGTGTTTTTGTTTGGACAACAACATTGGATCTCTCCCCATTCCCAACTTGTTGCTGAGCCGGTGCTTGGTAAAATTCAACCGAGTATAGGTTTTTCAGATGCCCCTGAAACTTTGGCCAATCATTGGCTTCCAGCTGGATCAATTTCTCCACGAGTTTTCTATATTTGTTGTCGTTATTGGTTCTATCCGCCCTCCATGCAACAGAGGCGTAGCTTCTTTCTCCTGTAGCAGAAGGAATTTTCGTATTTTTGTTTAGCGCGTAATTTAATTCGACACATAATTTCACCTAATCAGAATGACTTATCCTATTCATTCCGGAGCATCTTTCCGGGCAGCACAAACTGGGGAAAAGCCGTCAAACACTCTCTTTGGCTGAACAACTTCGTTCAGTACAGACGTCTACCGTCTGCTCTCCAATAGCAGCAGCAGCAGCAACTTTACATCACCTCCAAAATTGGTTATGTCGACTGCAATACAGAATCCCGCTCCGATACCTAGTTCTTATTTTACCTCTGGGCAACATTTTCTGGGGACACGCACGCTTCTCCCCGAAACAACCAGAGCCACAAAACCACGGTGACTTCAACGTTTATTTCCTCAAACGGCAAACATGACTTTTGCTACATACGGCGAACAAACCTCCCTCGCACATCCAACGACACGCGCTGCTTTCTCAACTCTATCATAACTTCAAATCGTTCACTCACTTCTTTCCTTCCTACGAGACTTGCAGCATAAATGTAAACTCTTTATTCCATGCTGCCATTAAAAACCTCCGTGTAAAAGCTAACGGCATCTTCGTCTTCTTACTTCTTCACCCTCCTTTATTAACAACAACAACAACAATTAGCGTGTGAATAACACACACGCGCAAGAATACATTTCTTCGCCCAAAATATAGACCTTATTCTCCCGCTAAACTCCCATGTTGCTCCCAACAATTCTCCTTGCTTCCAGGAAGGACACATTCCTCTTGTGTTTCACCTCAATTATTTCTTTTTCTTTTTTGTAAACAACACAAGATCTTGCGTAAACCGGATGATCTTGACGGCAGTTTGCACAAGTAATTTCTTTCAAGCAATCTTCCTCCATGTAGTCTGGGTCCTTTTCGCCGCATTTCGCACACGTCTGTCGTCCTCTACAGGCTTCCCTGTGGTGTCCATATTTTTGGCATTTGAAACACTTCAGGGGAGCTGGGATGTACTGCTCAACTCTCTTAAGACAATATCCAATCTTCATCTCGTTGGGAATACGGTGCTTATTAAATGTTAGGATGTAAA
This sequence comes from Sepioteuthis lessoniana, assembly GCA_963585895.1. NCBI lineage: Eukaryota > Metazoa > Mollusca > Cephalopoda > Myopsida > Loliginidae > Sepioteuthis > Sepioteuthis lessoniana. The sequence continues at coordinate 92,183,183 of OY757925.1, read as the reverse complement.
TGTTGGCCTGGATTCGTTGTTCGTCTTTTCTGATGGAGATTCTTCTTATATTTGTAACTCGCTGTTTTCCCAGGGCTGATGTTATCTCGTTTTCTGTAGCTAATGCCAACTCCCTACTCCTGATAACCCCCTTGAAAGTGTCGAGTTTCTCATGTGGATAGTGAAAAATTCAGAGCAGAATTCTTAGGGGTGTCCTCATGGTTAAAGCAATGGACTGCAGAATCGTAGTAAGCGAGTTCAAATCCCAGTCGCGCTATTACGTTCACTTTCGGACAAATACCCTTGGGAAAAGTAGGAACCCCTTTTCCTCCCAGCTATGACTTAGATAGTACCACTACTGTTCTAGAAGAATGGCTTTGGCATTAAATAACCTATAAATTTTGATATGCCATTAAACAAAGAAACCAAACCAAAAGATCAGAATTCTGCTAATAATTACGTGTCAGTCTTGATTTATTGAAGAATCATCGAATATAGTATTAAAATTTCCAACAAAAATTTTGCATCGTGTTATTTCAGATGATATTATCTAAGGGAGATAAGCTATATTGTGAACTGAATATATATATATATATATATATATATATATATATATATATACACATTGATTGTTTGGGACTTTTAAACGTTTTTTTTTAATAAAATGATAATTTCTATTGTTGTTACTGACTTCAAGCTTCACCTGAAGATGGTGAATACTTAAGATATAGTTTCTGTACTGCCACTAGGCAAATTAGCTTACTAACCATTTTTTTACATAGATATGAGCTCTCTCTTTCTCTCTGTCTCTCTCTCTCTCTCTCTATATATATATATATATATATATATATGTATAAGGAGAGAGAGAGAGAGAGGAGATAGACAGAAACAAAATTCAGATGAGAGAGAGAGAGAGAAAGAGAGAGAGAGAGGAGATAGACAGAAACAAAATTCAGATGAGAGAGAGAGAGAGAGAGAGAGGAGATAGACAGAAACAAAATTCAGATGAGAGAGAGAGAGAGAGAGAGAGAGAGAGAGAGAGAGAGACGGGGGACCCCTGTGTATTTTATCAGTTCAATCAAAATTTTTAAAAAATCTTTCTTAATAAAATCGAAATTGTTTTAAAGAAAAAGTGGAATAAAAATGTATTTACTTGTTTCTTCCATTCAATATCTGCCTTATCGATAACTGATTGGTATGTGTTGCCCATCATAGCAATTAACATGTTGAGTAAGAGGATTGGAGTCATTACCATGAACACAATGAAAAGGAATTTGGTCAGATCAGGATAGTGAGCGTAATTCATAATGTTATACTGAAATGAAATAGAAAAAGAATATTAGATATAACATCAACATTTATGACTGTCTTATGCGGGGTGAGGCTTACATACCTTGCCTGCCAAATAGTTCTGTTATTTGACGCTGCGTGACACAAAAGTCATTATCTTCCGTCTTTGCCAAATAGCATTGCTCATAACAATTAGGTGGCGTGGTTAAAGTAGTAGATAATACAAGCGTGCCAAAGTCAAATTCTCTTTCGCTCTTGATACCCAGCCAGTGAATTCTTGTCCATATGGACAGGAGTCTTGCATTCCTCAAAACCTTGTGTCTCTTTGCACTCGACAGCATTTCTTAAACATGTAAGTCTTCGTTCAAAACTCTTATTCTCTCTTTAACGTACGTATATTAAGAACTCTACAACTTATAATAAAGACTCTATCAACCATATTAAGACCTTCTCTACATTCATTCTGTTAAGTTTTCTCAGGAAGTAAAGGGGCTGTCTTCGTAGTGTAATGGTTTAAGCGTGTAATGTTTTAAGTGCCGGACTGAGTTCGAACTCCAGTCGCGCATTCGAACAAATACCCTTGGGTAAGGTATGAACCCCCGTATCCTCCCAGCTATGGGTTAAATAGTACCTCTACTATTCTTCTAGAAGGATGGCCTTCGCATTAAATGAGCTACAAAAGTTGATATGAAACCAAACTGAAATCAATCAGAAAGTAAGAATTCTTGTTAATTCGTTGTGACTTGTTCTTGCATTATTCTGGAGAGGGAAATATTAAACCGCATACATTTCCTCTGCTACATTTATCCGGATTTTTTAAGGTTAGTGAGTTATGGTACTCAAATACGACAAATATACGAAGACAACCTTTAATCGTCAGTTCATAGCCTCCATTACAACGGCAAAAATTGTTTCACTTTTTATATCTCGCCACGTTGGTTCCATGAGTTTAAAATTTGTGCATGTGTGCATATGCAAATTGAGTTGAACTGAAATAAATCAGAAGTCAGTAAAACATGGTGTTTAAAAAAATGTTAACATTTCTATGAGAGTCCCTTTATAATATTTGAATTTTAAAATCTCCGTCCGTTCAGAATTCCTGTCAACACATTATTAGAGTTTTCTACATATGGTTTCTATAATGTTAGTATTCGGTTGAGTAAATAAAATCTTTTGCAATTTCTTATTGTCTCGAACTTTCTGTGCCATTAGAGTTTGAGTATTGTTGATGGTGGTCTGTGCACTCTAATTTCTTTTTTCCTTATTTATTTCCTTATAAATAATCTTGACCGATTGATTGATTGAATTTAAAGGTATTAGGGCTTTGTTACACTATCAGCTCTTCCTATATCTAAATGCAGTAATACATAAACATGTATGTGAAAACATGTTTATATGAGTATGTGTGTATATAGGCATATCGTATGAGTATGTATAACCGGGCCATTGGCCTAATGAGTAGAGTGTTCGCCAATGGTCCGGGAGACTGGGGTTCAATCCCAGGTCGAGTCATACCAAAGACTCAAAAAATGGTACTTGATACCACCTTGCTTAATACTCAGCATTATAAGGTACGGATCAAGGGTAAAGTGGAGCAATCCAGGGAAAGTAGTTACGCCCTCCCCTATACCTTGCTGTAGTAGCTACAGAAAAGGGAGCCTTCGGGTCACCCTCAACTACGGTCGCCAAATTTACTTACTCATGTATATATATAGGCATAGCATATATGTGTGTACGAGGGTCATTCAATAAAGAATGTGAACTTTACCGAAAGAATTGGAAATAGAAAACATTATTGCACCATCTTCAAAGAAATCAATAGCGATGGGCCCTTTTATGACTAAGAAGACTGTTAGAATCACCTTCTCTACTGACCAATGCGTCAGGAATTTTTTCTTTATCGGAGAGTTTGTGTGTTTCCACTTCAGTCTCTTAGCAAACCCATTTTAACCAATTCTTAAATATTTTTTTCAATTACACCTGTTAATCTGTACACATCACACATTCTTCTGTAAATCTTTCATGGTTTGCTCTTCTTATCCACTAAATATTTTATGTCAGACCTCTGTTTATGCCTGGTGCACTCTGTTTGATTTGCTGCTATTTTAAATCGCCTCAAAACAAATATTTTGTGATATGAAAATAATTTTTGTAATAAACTGATTCAAAACAATGCAGAGTTTACATTTGTGGAAAAATTCTGAAAAAAATTTATTTTGCTTTTTAAAAAATCCCCATATTTATTGAATGACCCTCGTACATGTGTGTGGGGGTGATTGTGCGCGGGTAACGTATATATATATATATATATATATATATATATATATATATATATATATATGTACATGGATGTGTTTCTATGGTATTATCATAAGGATAACAGGGTGGTGAGCAGATTTTAAATAGATGAAATAAAGAAGGATTTCTTGATGGGGATGAAAGGGTTAGTTATTGGTTTCTATAATTAACCTGTCTTCGGCGTTAAGACGAGTAGAGGTCAGTAAACAAGAGTATCATTTTTTTTTAAGTGGTTAAGTTTAGGGTAGTCCGTGCGGGAGAAAGCATTTCTTTTCTGGAAGACCGGACCGCATATATTCAAGGAAGCAATTGAGGGATAGACTAATCAATTGCGAGAGATACAAGTCGCAACCCGATCAGTTGGGTTGACTTTTGAACTGGGGTTCTCCCCCACATACACACACCTTAGTTGGTCAAAAGAACATAGACAGCAGAACATAGACAGCAGAGTTAGCAGTTAATACCCCCACTTACCCGACCAGGATAAACTAGAAAGGAAATTGTCATCCATGAAGACCGGCCATACGTGCGAAATTCGTTTTTACGTTGATTTTTTTTTCTTTTTTTGCGGACCTAACCTGTGTCTAGTACGGTTTCAAACAAACCTGGAGAAGGATAAATCTTCTTTTTGGAAACAATCGCAGAGACATTGACTAGCCGGTGAGACTACGTCAATAACTATTACATTCTCACTCTATTTCATGACCCTCCCCCCACAACTGATAATTTCATTCCAGAAGTGTAAACAAACGAGCTCCGGCTCGTTTAAAATGTTATTCACAATTTACTTGCTTACAAATCATATATACTTAATACATACATACATACACACACACACACACACACACACACACACACACACACACACACACACACACACACACACACACATACATATATATATATATATAAATATATATATATATATATATATATATATGTATAAACTGGATTTGGCTTTAAATATCCGGCAAAGCATTATATGCCATAAAACACAACCAACCAACCTCATTATATTATTGCATGCAAAATAGACCAATGTTTGGCCGAGTGTGTGCAGTGTTTGCCAGTAGCCCGGAAGACCAGGGTTCAGTCCCAGGTCGCGTCATACCAAAGACTTTAAAAATGGTACTTGATACTTCCTTGCTTAACACTCAGCAATATAAGGTACGTATCAAGGGTAAAGTGGAGTAATCCAAGGAAAAGAGTAGCGTCCTGCCCTACACTTCGGTGTAGTAGCTATTGAAAAGGGAGCCTTCGGGTCGCCCTCGACTAAGGTCGCTAACTTTACTTACTTGTGTTTAATATATAAGGAGATTTAAAACCTGTTCAGAATAATGGTTCAGAACATTGATTCCACTTGATGACTTACATTGAATTCTCCGAGAGTCATCTGGAAAAGGGTCATCATTGTTACAACGAGTGTCCGAAAACCTCCAATATCCTTGTCTCCAATGTCCCGGAAGAGAAAATAAAAAGCTGTTGGAAAAGATAGAAAATCAGAATGCCTTTCAGTTCATTCAGATAAAAAGTATCAAAAAATAATAACTAATAATAAACTCTATTTGTATCAAAGACAAAATTAAATCACGAAATCAGCCAACATTTACTTGAATATTTCTTATATTTTATAATAAAATATTTAAGTAACTAACGACAAGAGAATTACTTCAGTGTATTGAAATAAGAGACCGTTACATTTATATTCTGAAACAGAGTTAAATAAAATAAACGACGTTTACAAAAACGCTAATGTAATTATGTATGTTTGACACGCTCTTACAGATTCATACGGAAAGGTGCCACCAAAATTAACAGATTTCTACTTGATCACAACTTTGATGTTGGGTTGATTGATTTTAATGGCATGTCAACTCGTTTGGGGTTAGTTTATGCTTAAAATTTAGGGAATCACATTCATTGTACGTTCATTTTTACATTTGTGTAGTTGTTTCTTAAGAGTTTTTAAATTTTTTTGTTCATAGTTATGTCATATCAATTATTCCTATCTAATACAAATAATTTGTACACAATTATTTGATTTCAAGTATTCCAATCTAATACAAATAATTTGCACACATTTGTATTGTTTCCTATTTGATAATACGAATCATTTGTTTGCACATAGATAGATAGTTTCACTTATTCTTATCCGCTATTAATAATTTTTAAATAGATCGATATGACCGATAGACGGGACCCTAACAGGTACTGCAACTTCCGGGCAGAGTGAACAAGGGCAATAAGAGAGTACTCCACAGTTCCCAGAGCTTCAGAACTGGAGTCTTGTCATCAAATCCAGTTTAGTGTCATACCAAGAACATTTCTTTTTTGGGGGGGGGTCTTAACCACTTTGCAAGGAGATACAGTTGAAGTATCTTTAGCCCCGTCGACAGTGCGATTCTTGATTTAGAAAAACAAAAATAACTTTATCCTATTCAGATAAACTTATGCATAAATTTGTATTCCATTTTGGTCACAACTTTGAAAAGAAACTGGATTATTTTGTTCTTACGAATCTTGGTACACCTGCAAAAGATTGTTTTTTTTTATCTCTTGTGAACAAACGAGACATGAATTTCGATGATACGCAAATCATTTTTAATTTTTCGATTAACATTACTGGATCGTTTGCCTAAAATATAAGATCAATGATATGATGACAATCTTCATTGTTTTGCATGGCAAAATCTTCTTGATTCTTAGCAAGTTGAAAGTCTGTCAGACAGTAGTCAAGTGAAATTTAACCTTGTTTGAAAACATACACTTGTATTTTCTTAAGTTTTTTTCTTTAAAAGATTCTTGAAGCATTACAACAATTTCAGCTTTCCTCGAGAAAAAAAAACCAATATAGTATCAAATTTGGCGATTTTCGTGCTAGCTGAAAAAGTCAATCATGACAAAAAATGTCAATGGAAAGAAATGAGTCATTCAAGAACCATACAAAGTGGTAGATTGGCTCAGAATAGTATCGACTAGTAACACCTAAGAAGACAAAGTGTAAGTATTCTCTATTCATACACAATATTCGAATTACTTTATTTTCTGGGCTACTCAGTGGTTCTATAAATAATAACTAACATAAATAATAATCAAAATTTTCAAACAAATACTTTACCTTGGGCGAAAGCTGCCACCATGATGAAATAAATAATAACAAAACGAAACATATCACCGATAATCATTTTATATATCATAGTCACAAATGGTCCAGTGAGTACCATACCCCTAATAAATAGAAAAATATAGTCATATTAGTGAAGGATACAAATAATAATAATAATACGAACAAATAGTATATTCACAACCCAGAATCTGTCCTAGAAAATGAGACGAACAAAATTCTTTGGAATTTTGATATACAAGCGAATCATCTAGTCTCGGCCAGACGACCATACCTATTGATAGTCAACAAAAAAGAGAACCAACCGAATAGTGGATTTTGTTGTTCCGTAGAAAATGAAACCAATAAAATTCTCTGGGACTTTGAAATGCAAACTGATCATTCAATCCAGAATCCCAGGCTAAGTGTTAATTAAGAAAAGAATTTGTCATTTCGTGGATTTTGTTGTTCCATTTAACCACAGAGAGACAATGAAAATAAGCGAAAAGAAGAGAAATACTTGGATTTTGCCAGAAAGCTGAAAAAGTTGCAGAATGTTAAAGTGATACAAATTGTAGTTGGTGTTCTTGAAATGGTCCCCAAAAGCCTGAAGAATCGAAATCATCCAAACCACAGCACCACTAAAATCAGCAAAGATACAAAGAAGAATGCAGGTGACGGAGAGAGACTTGGTGTCACTTAGACTCCAGTGAAAACCACCAATTAAAACTGTTGGGAAAAACTCGCAGAAACTGAAAATAATAATAATAATAATAATAATAATAATAATAATAATAATAATAATAATAATAAATACAAAAAGGCATATGATATGGTCCCACAAAGCTGGATACTACACTGTCTCAAAATGTACAAAATATCACATGAAGTCATAAACTTCATCGAACAGACCATGCAAACCTGGAGAGTGGAGCTGACAGCAGGAGGAAGAAGCATAGCTGAAACGAAAATCCAAAGAGGGATTTTCCAAGGAGATGCAATATCACCCTTACTATTCATAATAGCCATGATGCCACTGAACCACATACTCAGAAAATGCGCAGCCGGATACAAATTCAGCAGATCGCAAGAGAAGAATCCTAAGACGAGTCCTGGAGACCTGAGGAGACTTGCTGTCACTCAGACTCCAGTGAAAAACCATCAGCTAACACTGATGTGAAAAACTCTAATAATAATAATAATACCTAATCTCGGCCAGACGACCAGACATAGTGATAATCAACAACAACAACAACAAAATTGAGAACCTGCCGAATAGCGGACTTTGACGTTCCGGCTGACCATAGTATAAAACTGAAAAAAAGCGAAAAGAAAGTTAAGTACCTAGACCTTGCTTGAGAAATGACAAAAAACTATGGAACATGAACGTGACAGTGATACCAACTGTAATTGTTGCAGTAGGTACAGTCACCAGAGGACTGGCACAGGGACAGGAGAACTTGGAAATAAGAAGACGAGTGGTGACCATTCAAACTACCGCATTGTTGAGATCGGCCGAACACTTGAAGAGACTTGCTGTTACTCAGACTCAAGTTGAAAACCATCAGCTAACGTTCGTGTGAAAAACTCTCAAAAGAGAAAAAAATAATAGTTTTATGTAAAAATGAACATAAATTTTTAGAATTCTAAAATTGTTTGTTTCTTTTAAAAGAAAACCAAAACTGCCAAGTAAAACCAGTTTATAAATAAACAAATGAAATTCGAGTTTCGTACCGGGTGCAAGAGAAATACTGTCGTAAATTTATACTCTTGCAGATAGATTTGACCTTAGCCTACGTCTGAAACAAAATGGGGAGGAGAAAACAGGAGGAAAATACAAATGGTTTGTTTGGTTACAACACAAAAAAGTTTATTTACACCAAAGTTGTATATATTTTCTCATCTGCGGATGTCACAATATTTTCGAAAAACCTAAGTGCCGAGTAACAAAATAAAACAATAAAAAAACAGTTGCTACAGGGTTAGGGTTTGGGTTAGGGTTAGGTTTAACCCACGAAAATATTAGAAAAGAAGAAAAAAATACGTTTACCCAAACAGAGTTTGCACAAACAAAATTAACCCACGAAAATATTAGAAAAGAAGAAAAAAATACGTTTACTCAAACAGAGTTTGCACAAACAAAATTAACCCACGAAAATATTAGAAAAGAAGAAAAAAATACGTTTACTCAAACAGAGTTTGCACAAACAAAATTAACCCACGGAAATTTGTACAAAGCAAAATAAGCAGTCCACTTGCAGAGTCACTGTAGTTCTTGAAAAGACTTCAAGCCTTTGTTCTGTTTTTTTTTTTCTCCAAAATTTTAATCTCTGTTTCTTTCAGTAGTCTGCTATGCAGGTGGTAATGTCTTTTTCTCTTTCTTCCAGTTACTATCCAGACTCCGCTAGTGCATATATTTCTCCCAGGCATATGTTGCATATGCTGGGAATACGCGAATTCAATTTTTTTAAGTTGAACCACAAAGTCCCATAGTCAGTCAATTTCAGTCCCTGCTACATTAGGCACATCCGCTCTCTCTCCTGCCGAGAAGTAAAAAGGGGAATTCAATTTTTTAAAGTTTAACTATAACGTCCAAAGCATATACTTTATGGCCAGAGCCTTCATAGCAAGCAGCCACCCTCGGGGGCTGTTGAGAAGAAAAAAGGGGAATTCAACTTATCCTAGTTGAATTATAATGTCCAAAGGATATACTTTAGGGCCAAGACCTTCATAGTAAACAACCACTCTCATTGGCTGTTGGGAAATAAAAAAAACCAATTCAACTTTTCGAAGTTGAAATCTGTAACTTTAGGCAGAGCTATAAAAGGCACGTCTACTCTCTATCCTGCCGAGAAACCAAAAGAGGAAGCCGAAGGCCTCTGCTCCACTTGGTCAACCGGCATACGGAGTCAGTCACCGGACCTTTTTCTTCCGTGTATTTTCGTACCAAAGTACGAAGCAAGGGTTTTATTCCAGAGATTAAAAAGGCATTCAACCCAAAGAAAGGATGTGAACAAAATAGTAATAACAGTAATAAAAAGGACTCGCAATCAATGTACCATCCTGAAAAGCAATAAACTTCCAATAATAATTCCCACGTTTTAAACCTTCACCTGTCGGGTAAAAGTGGACGTTGGCAAGTGGCAATGATAGCTCCACTTTGTTAATGTCTTCCAATCCGATTTTTTTTTTTAGATATGATCAATTGTGACAATAACTTGAACCGGTTCACAACGTGTGTTTACTATTGAAACGTTAAAAAAGACTGGAGAAACTTTAATTGCTACATACTCAATTCATGTTACGTCGGAATTATGCTTTTCTATAGCAATATTGATTTTGTTTAAGACACTAAACTTTTACAATAAAAACTAGCAGTCATGTAAATGTTCACTAGTTTTGCTCTTAGAAAGACACACACACGCACATACACACACACAAGTGCGTGATAGAGATATGAACAGAGACAGACAAAAAAAAAACAGAGAGAGAGATAGTCTGATTTGAAAAGTTTTACAAAGTAAAGAAACGTACCGAGCAAAGAAGAGTAGTACACACCAGCAACCTGGCACAGCGATTATCACCAGTGCGTCTTCTTGCGTATTAAGACCAGCAATTCGGATAGGAATGCAAGCCAATATCATAGAACAGCAGATTACAAAGATAGTCTTCGATGGTGCATGGGTCTACAAGATAAAACATAAGTCAATCATTACACAAATTCAATTGTTATCTGCTCGTTCACATGTCGTAGCACACCATCTGTTTGTTGGATGTATCTTAAATACAAACAAATGAATCATCAATACAAATGTATGATAAAAAACATGATTACAAAATCTTATTATGTTCATTCCAAATAACAAAATCTGATTAATAACGTGTTCATTTTTATATAGCTTATCATAATGTCTACCTTTGTAAAATAAATAAAAATATATTATTGATACTTCATATAGTTCACTGATCGAAGTGTGAATATACAGTCTAATCGAGTTTGTATTTTTATTTTAGACCACTCTCATAAAATAATTAACTACACATTTGATAGTCTATCTAGAGTCGACTGAGGAAAGCTGCACTCCTTTAGAAATTTAAAAATTAGCATGCTCTTCTGCATGGCATGTAGGCTGGAAGCGCCAATACAAAGATTTCAGGTGGTTTGGATGTCAATCTGAATACAGATTCATATTCATATTAATGAGAACAAAACACCTCATTCACTTCATAGTATTTGGGGTGGTCATTAGTAATGGTGATATTATGTCTCTATTCATCTTTTTACGTAGACTCAACATGGAGGCCTGTATCAAGTGCCTGGAGGAGGTGATGCTAACCTGGTTCAAGAGAGTGGCTACTGGAATACTCTTCATCTGAAAAAAGGTGTCTGCGCCATGTCACACAAGCAGGAAAACCTAGTCTTGGCTGCAAGCAAAATTTCTGTGACAACATCACCCCCAACATCTGGCCACCTAGCTCCCCAGATTGCAATCCTCTTTAATTATTGTGTAAGGCGCAGTTTAGCGAGGGATCAATGAAATTCTGGGCAACACCAAAGATGAACTGAAGGCAAGGATAACAGTAGCATTTACCAAATTTAAACAAAGAGATTGTTGAAAAGACTTGCAAGAGATTCCAACGTCGTCTGGATACCATGGTTGAAATCAATGGAGATTTCTTTGAATAAATTCAATTTATAGTATTTCAAGATATTTTCATGAAAGTTTGGTAAATATATCTGATAAAGTGAATTGTCACTGCTATCTTCATTTTTGCGTAATTTAGACGACAGTTAATCCATCGCACCCTCTGTGTGTGTGTGTGTGTGTGTGTGTGTGTGTGTGTGTGTGTGTGTGTGTGTGTGTGTGTGTGTGTGTGTGTGTCTGTGTGTTTATAATGTTTCGCTTGAGTACCCTCGAGCCATCTTTGAATAGTTCATTTCATTTTATTTTTTATCAATTAATTAATTTATTTATTTATTTATTCTTCTATTCGAAGTTTTTTGGTGGATACAAAATTTTTGCTCTTGATTCAATGATTTTACTAATCTATGATGAGAAAATGAAACGGGTGGAGTATGAAACAACTTCTAAAAACGACCAAATGCAACACAAAGACAAGGTGGACCGAAAAGCGTTACATCTGAAATGTCCAAATAAAAACAACAAAGCTGAAATGATTCATTCGAAACTCATAATTTCGACAATATTTAAGTGAGGAAGTTTAAATTAAAAATCAAATTTGTGTAAAAGAATTGGGTGAAAGAATTGGGCAAGAAAGAAAAAAAAGAACAAAATTGAACTTACGCAATTTTTAAGATAACCAATAATGCCTTGTTGGTAAAGATCAATGAGTTGCTTCCAAAGAACAATGGCGCTGAAGAGACAGACGAGAATTTCACACGTGAATCTCAACTGAATTTTGGAAGAAAGAACAAAAAAAAATTGGTGTTGTTAAAAGTACAAATGACGTCATCTATGGCAGTAGACAAAAATTTGGGATTACAATATTGATTTCTATTGCATATTAGTGGTGAAATGTGAAAAATACGTATATTTCTTGTATATACGAGGGTTGACTGAAAAGTTCATTGGCTGACTAACATATTCTTATGGAATGTGACCAAATGAGGTTTATTTTTCAATATACTTCTCCTTGTGATCTACACAGTTCATCCATAGTTATTGCTGTGTTTGGATAGCTTTAATAGAACAAGTCATCAACAACAAATATAACGTCATCATATTAATTTTTCAGCCAATGAACTTTTCAGTGAACCCCAGTGTGTCTGTTTATATATATATATATATATATATACAGACACCCAGACACACACACACATATGTATTAGAAAAAATTAATAAATAGCAATATATCATAGGTATTTTTAAATACCGACTTTCAAAATACTTTCTTTTTTCATATAACATGGATAAATGGATATATATTCCTTTGAGGGTTTAAGAATATGGTATTGGTTTAGTTTGGTTATTTGGTTTAATGGTATATCAAACCCTTATGGTTATCTAATACCAAATCCTATTTGCACACACACACACACACACATATATATATATATATACATATATATAATTTTTAAGTAAATAGTTTGTAGGTAACTTTATTATTAAACGAATAAGACCTCACTTATTTTCACACTGTTAAATGGTTTTAAGCATTGCTACAACTAATAATTCAATTTGATATTACTCATTTGTTTGCACACAGTTAAATGGTTTCCAGTTTTGTAAATGATGGGATCCTCAAAAATACTACCACTCCAGATAGAGTAGACATGTGAGTAATGGCAATGAAAGTTAGTCCATTCCCCAAAGCTCCAGGGCTGGAGCCTCACCATCAGATGTAGTTTAGCGTCATACCGAGGACACTCGTCGCGCGTGGGGTAGGGGTGTAACCCCTCTGCTGAGATACAGTTGCCGTATTCTACAAACTCGACTGAATTAATCAAATCTAATAAATATTAGAAATAAATAAAAGTTTTTTTTCTTTCCTTACAGCATCGGTTCGTCCTTTGTAGTGAAGCAAATTGTTTACAGGTCTTGTATAAACGGCAATGCTGAGTAAAATTAGGTAGACAAGAGCAAATCCTAATAACTTGAAAAAACCAGCCTGAAATAAAAAAAATTAAAAAAAGACAGAACTATTAGGGTTGGTTTGCAATGGGTACATCAGTTGGAAAAATGTTTACAATGCACAAGTGGAGATAGAGAAGATCCCCGATAAAAAAAAAACAAAAAACTTTCTTCTTCTTCTTCTTCTTCTTCTTCTTCTTCTTCTTCTTCTTCTTTCGGTAACCCGCCCAAACCAAAAGAAAATCCTTATAACACATTTTTAAGTTAACAGGAGTCACGTACTCCTCCTGGAAAATTTCTGCCTAACTGCAACGTGTTCCCCTGGTATATATCGTGTCGAAAGTTGACAAAGGAGAAAATGCAGTTCTCGAAACTTGCAATTAGTACGTATCCCCAAACAATATTGGGATTTTTTTGTCGTAGATGTTTACTCTTCTAGATGAATGTAAACTTGTTAAGGCTGGTAATGCTTTATAGCCTACCAGAGGGTCAGTGTTTATGCAAGACTTTTTATCCTAGGCATATTCACTGCTTATCTTAATATCCAAAGACCATTCCCCTTTCCCCCACTGAGTATGCGGTCTATAACTGACGCAGACTACTTTGATGATCTAGCACCTCTTGCAAATATACCTGCCTAAGCCGAACCTCAGCAGTATTGCCTGGAACAGGCAGCGAGAAGATTTAGTTTCTGCGTTAACTCCGATAAAACAAACATCATGAATTTTTATAAGGATGGTGCTTACAGTTCATTAAATAGCAAGCGTCTGAAATTAGAAAACCATTTCACTTGATTCAATAGCAATATCTCATCTACTGAAAGCGATGTCAACATACGCATAAGAGAGGTATAAGCCGTTATTGACAAGTTAATGAACATGAAAAACAGTAATTCTTCCAAGCTGTAGTTGCGTCAGTACTACTGTATGGCTGCACTACTAGTGTTACATATTGACCTTCGACAGTCGGTCAGTGTGAATTTCGTAACCAGGATGAGCACCTGTGACTTAAGGCAAGCAAGGGACAGCGGAAATAAATCACACGAATTGTGCTGGAAGGAAAAATATGTGGGCATCCAAAAATATATAATGACAGAAGTTTTTCGAACCTGACGGTCAGTCAGTCGGGGAGAACAGTCAGCCAAGGTGGACCACTCCCTCAGACAGAGAATCGGTCCTTTATGAAACCTCCCGTGAAAAGCAAGGCTCTGAAAATATGTATTTCAACCTAGGTTAAAGTGTCAATCATAGCAGTCCTTTGTCCCTTTCTCTTTCCCTCCCCCATACACACAACCATCATGATGTTTCGTATTAAAGGAGTTTATATTTTTTATAAACAAGTGTTGTTGTTACTTTGCACTTCAACCCCAATGGGACTCAAATGAAAAGCTTGGAGAAAAAAACTGAATGAAAACTACACAAGAATGCTGCGTGCCATTTTCAACAAATCCTGGAAACGGAACCCTACAAAACAGGAGCTTTACGGACACTTACCTCCCATCTTACAAATACATCCAAGTAAAACGAACATGATATTCTGGACATTGCTGGTGAAGTAAGGACAAACTCATGAGCGATTTTCTACGGTCTCTACACATGGACGCACCATTGTTGGTCGACCAGCAAAAAGTTACATTCATCAGCTCTGTACAGGCACTGGATGCCGCGTAGAGGACTTATCAAAAGCGATGACCATAAGGAACTGAAGGTGTGTGTGTGTAAGAGAGAGAGAAAGAGAGAGAAAAAAAGAGAAGAGAGAGAGAGAGAGATGTTGATGTACACGTTGATGATGAGGATTATCTAATACAATGACACTGCACTATGCTAGTTTTTATGGATGCAATTGCTAACCCAGAATCTTCTAGTTTTGAATTCAGAAATTTTCTTTCTCCTGGATCGGTTTGCCTGCCTACAAACCGGAGAGTTTAATCACCCTCTACAATTTACCCAGAGCTGGGAATGAAAGAATAGAAATAGTCGTACGTTTCCCAAAAGCCTTTGACCGAAAAAAACAAAATAAACTTCATTCAAGTTGGAGGTAACTAGGTATATAGTAAGTAAGTTGGTGACCGTAGTCGAGGGCGACCAGAAGGCTCCCTTTTCAATCGCTACTACACCGAGGTGTAAAGGGAGGACGCTACTCTTTTCCCTGGATTTCCCCACTTTACCCTTGATACGTACCTTATATTGCTGAGTGTTAAGCAAGGCGTTATCAAGTACCATTTTTAAAGTCTTTGGTGTGACGCGACCTGGGATTGAACTCAAGTCTCCCGGTTCATTGGCAAACACTCTAAGCTGGTTAAAGTAAATATAACAACAAATAGCTAAATAACAAACAACATTTAATGATGGATAAATGAGGGTGTAATGGTTATCGCCGTAGGAAATGGACACGGCGACACGAGTTCAAATCTTGGACGAGACTGATTGCATTTCACATAGCACTAATACCTTTGGGAAAGGTATGAATCCTATTATTCTCCCTCCAGCTATGGGTAAATTAGTAGGGCAGACTTGGTTCTTCAGCCTTAGTGAGGCAACTTGTCTAGGAGAAGGAAAACTCTGAATTCAAACCTGTTAAACTCCGCTTGAAAAATTGACCTTGTGTCATATCCTGCTCGAGCGGAGGGGTTGGGTAAATATGATAAGGGATCAATTTTTAAATGCAATACAAGAAAAATGAATACAATACTTTTCATAGAATCTGCCAACAGCGTGTTGATAAGAAAATAGAAAACAATGTTCACATGAAATGGTGGAATGAAAAGCATTTTAAATACAAACCTTGCTAAACAGGTTTATATATAAACAGGTTTATATGGAACACCTAAAAGGAAAATTTTATAAAAAAAAATAAGTTGGTCTAGCAATAAAACACACACAAAAAAAAGAAAACGGGAGATGATATCCCACAGAAACTGACAGACGCAGACTACACAGATGATCTAGCACTTCTCGCAAATGAGTCTACTTAAGCCGAATCCCAACAGCATAGTCTGCAGCAAGCAGTAGATGGAATTGAACTGTGATCCACAAGGTTAAAAGATGAAACACTACGTAAGGGTGATGTGAAGTCAATCATAGTTGTCTCCCTCTTGATCAGTCACTATTAATACTAAAAGAATCTCCGCATTAACTAGATCACCGTTAAGTTATATTTGAATAAAGCTTAAAGTAGAGCAATTACCTAGTTCCTCTTTTATTACAGATGGTTTTACTCATGAAAAGAAAGAAAGTGCTCCAAGATCGCTCTGCTTTCATTTTGATTGTACATAACGCGTGGAAATATGAATAGATACTTCTAGTTTAGCATCCAGTTTGTAAATTTTAGACAGCTGTCTTTAAAATCTGTGTTCCTTTTTTAATTCTAAATTTAGCAATTATTTGTTAATTACTAATAAAGTTAAATGTCCATAACTTGACTCATTCGAGGATCATTAAATAAGTTTCCAGACTTTTTTCGTATGGACACTTTTATTGATAGTACAAACATGAAACTCTAGTCCCCTTCGAAGTAATCTCCTCCGACTGCAATGCACTTGTTGTACCGTTGCAACAACTTCTGGAATGCCCCATTGAAGTCCTCTTGTGTGAGCGTGTCGATGACCTTCGTCACAGCCTCTTTCATCTCCTCAGTTGTCTCATAACGACAGCCTCTTAGCTTAGGGAATAACCAAAAGTCACAGAGGCCAAGGTCTGGACTATAGGGAGGGTGAGGAACTGTCTTGATGCCCATCTTGGTCAAATAGTCAGTGACAAGGATGGAGTTGTGGACTGGTACATTGTACTGGTGGAAATGCCACTGACCCGATTTGAAGAGTGCTGGCCTCTTCCGACGGAATCTTTTCCTAAATTCCTTTAAAACCTCAACATAGTAACCCTAACCCTAACTCTTTGGCCAATCAACTGTGGTGTATTGACTTCCTTACTCCTCCCACACCTCTCATCATCCCTCACAGAGTGCCTGCCTTCCTTGAATCTCTTATGCCACTTAAAAACTGATGTTCGATTCATGCAAGATGCTCCAAAAGCAGTCTGAAGTATTCCATACGTTTCTCTGGCATTTTTTCCAAGTTTAAAACAGAATTTTATTGCATATCGTTCTTCTGAAGTGTCTGATTGCATTTTCGAAATTCACCAGCTGCGACAATCAGGCTTTAGTAGGGTGTATTCTAATTACTGCTGTAGCCGTTCATTTGAACCTGAAATCATAGAAATTGGTCAGTCATCTCATAAGATGTATGGCAATAACATAATGAATTTTCAAGAGTCTACAACAATTTTAAATGCCTATACAAAAAATGTCTGGAAACTTATTGAATGCACCACGTAATTATGTTTTTTCACTTCCGATTGAGCAAATATCACTTTCTTATAGTGGCTGGTATTCGTATAGAAACAAAATTAGGGAGAATATTTTGCTTATCATGACACCATTTTTCAAAATGCAAATTTCTTTAATATGTCAAACGATTTGATCGGTCTGACAGACAAAAAACAAAAAAAAAAATCAAATATAAGCAATTTCTTATATACCTACCACCATGTTTTTCAGAGTAATCATTTCCTAGTATAACATGAGGGCAGATAATATTACCATTTATACAAAATGGCAGTTGAGGTTGTAGAGTTCTGTTGCCTCTTGTTATATGAAAAGGAAGAACAAATGAGTTGACGAAAATATTGAGTGTTTTCAATATGAAAGTTTTATGAACAACTTGAGACAAAAAGAAACCCTTGTGCTGTAAGTTGCTGGAGGAAGAAAACAGTTGTAAATAGCTGAGCAGGAATTTAGCATTCAGCCAGAAGTTTCGAGGTCCAGTTGATTTAGGAGGAAGAAATAATTGATAAGGAATCGTCTCCTAAAGGAAGCAGAGGAACAATGTTGAATGTGCTCTCTCGTGTTGAGGTGTCCATCAGTCTGCTGCTGGAATCGGCCCGGGTAAGAGAGAGAGAGAGAGAGAGAGAGAGAGAGAGAGAGAGAGAGAGAGAGAGAGAGAGAGAGAGAGAGAGAGAGAGAGAGAGAGAGAGAGAGAGAGAGAGAGAGAGAGAGAGAGAGAGAGAGAGAGAGAGAGAGAGAGAGAGAGAGAGAGAGAGAGAGAGAGAATGTTTTTTCTCGTGTTGGTTGGTCTGTCTTTCTGCTAGCAAGGATGAAGCGAAAAGAGGTCGAGGGAGCAATGCACAGCCTTTTAATGTTGCCCGGGAGAGGTGACCCGGGCAGAATGGCATCAGTCATTCTCATTCGATGAAATATATAAATTCGAAGCTCCAACGGCCAAAACAATTCCCGCACTAAATAATAATTTGAAATTCTTTCTTTCTGCGCCACTAGGCTTAGTTTAACACAAGGTCAGATGTTTGGATGCAGCCAATGAGAATCAAATTCACTAACAATAAGATGCTAGTCTAGTTTGCTGTTTTACCTCATGAGGTGCCCAGCCGCATCTTTCAGAGTTGTTCAAATCATTTTAGTCTTTATTTGTTTCAGAGTCGTATAAGACGCTGCTCCACTTCAACATTTAAAATTAAATATTATAGTATAAGGAAGTTGGTCGGATGCAAGTATTGTTTGCTACGACTTTTGAGTAAATATTTGTTTATCAAACACTTCAAGGTTACATATATGACTAGCTGCGATATATTTAGCGGGGAACCTTTCAGTTGATTTAATTTTCCCACATTGTATATCTTTTTTGATACACATTCTAATTGTCTAGTTCTGTCTATTTTATCAATATTTCATCAATATCGGTGATAAGTTATATGCAGATACAAGTTTCAACAGTGGAGACACAAAATAGAGTTTCTTAGATATGCGACCATCAGACAAAGAGAAACTGACAGTCTCCAAGCGCCATTGATTCTGTGTATTTGAAGTTTAGCAATGTCTTTAATCAAAAGTCAGAGAGAACAATGAATAATAAATTTAGATAAAACAAAAAAACAAGATGATAGAATAAAAGAAAATATTCTGTATATCTGAATGTACTTCTTCGGCTTATGGTTTTTCTCTGTTTTAATTCCACAGTGTGTTCCAATTAGACAGTATATTTTTGAAACTTTCAAGTCAAATATGTACAGTATTTAATTACTGTCGTGAGAGAAACACCTTAATAAAAATGAATTTGTGTTAGACAAACAAAAACGATCTTATATGTCCATTTTCTGCCTGTGTAAAGATTCTCCACAAATTTGTAAGCAACTTTTCTGTTGTTCTTATAAACTATTCTCTAATTTCTGTCCTTATAATCAGGGTATATAATTGATTTGACTGATTGATTGATTTCAATGGCATGTTAACTTGTGTAGTTTTATTTTATACCGAGAGGTTATGTGTTATATATTGAAACTCGACTGAGCCGTCAATCAAGAGATGCACCTGTGTAAATAAGCGGAGGAACAGCGGAAGCAGGTGGGATTGAGACAATTATATAACCAGGTGCCACAGACGGCTTGGGTCAGTTCCAGTTGGAGTTGGAGTCAGTTGGGGGACAAGATGCCAGCGTGAGAATCCGCTTGCAGACTGGGGGCTTGCGGCCCTCAGTGACCCACAGTTGAGCAACCCCAGCCAAGATGAGGAAGAAGTGCTGCTATGGTCAGAAGAACTTTGGTTCAATATGTAGCAGTCTGTCTCCGTCTCCAACTCACCTCTCACACACAACCAACATCAACCCTTTCGAGAATAAAATGTGAGATACATATTTTTTATAAAGATGTGTGTTCGTTCGTTCGTTCATTGAAGTTTGTCATTATGTTTAATTATGTTTCCGCTTATATACTTATATTTGTATATGTATTGTGTTGTTGTTTGTGGCTATACAACATATGGAATCGTGTTCATATTTACATTTTTGTCGTTGTTTCAAATGAGTTTTTTTTTTTTGCAGTGTGGACCTTGGAGTAATGTTAATGAAGGGTGAGACCACACTCCCTAGATCTCTAGAGCTGGACCCTCACCATCAGATGCAGTTTAGGGTTATTTTCAGAACACCCCTTTTTAGGGGGAGGTCTTACCCTCTACAGGAAATACAGTTAGCATATTCTAAGCTCCCCGACTCGGCAATATTCTTGATATAAATAAATTCTTGTTACTTACAAGCTACATGTTGCTAACACGTGAATATTGAACTAGCTCATCGTTGATAAACTTCAATAATCTGGCGAAAATCAATGCTTTCAGCGTAACTTGACCGTTGGCCAATTGTGTATGTAAATTCTTACCTGAGCGAATGTTTTCCACTTTTCATCTAAAAGCTGCTTGATAACTTTTCCTTCTACCATATCCAAATGAGCATCAGTCTCTCCATCAATGATCAAATTCAATGCGGATGTCCAAGCTGAAAATATGTATATCAATCAATCAATCTATATATATATATATATATATATATGAAAAACGTAATAATTCAGAATCTATATTTTAAGGAATTTTAAACTTTGTAGTAAATTACAACCCATATCTGATTTTTTCAAAACTTTCTCGTATATATAGTTATATTGCTTTGCGATATCTAAAATAATGAGTACTCAAAATTGATGATAGAGCATATATATATATATATATATATATATATATATATATATATATCAGATTGAATAGCGTAGACTCAATCAACAGCTTTTAGTGACTACCTGTTTCGATTATCAGACCAAGAAACTCTAACATGGTGGTATTCCTGTATATATTGTTGACTAGGGGATGGTGGGAAGGATAATCTAATTTGTGGAGCATTCTGGGAAACCCAATGTTCCCAGAATGCCTCATAATCTAGATTACCATTCTCAACTTGATCTGATGATCACATAGGCGGAAACTGGCTGTCACCAATCACTGTTGACTTTGTGGCTACATTATTCAAATTTATATATATATATGTATATAGAATGGGCTCTTTCGTCGATCTCGATGTATAAGGGCTTAACAGTTTAGTTAAAGAACCGTTGGATAACAGTTGATTTGTTTATAGTGGTGAACACCAGTGTAGAACCAACCCCACTTTTTGGATAAGATGATTACAGAAGAATGGTGTTCCAATGTGTCACAATATACCTAAGGTTCTGAATTTAGAACTTTTTATTCTCCAAGAATTTTCGAGTAAAATATGGAAACAGAAATATCAGACGAAAAAGGCCGAATGAATAAATAACATGATAAAAGAATTCCAAAGACTTGTAGAAGGCCCCGATGCACACATACATCTTGACTCACTAAGAACAATACTCAAGAAAATACTGATTAAGAAAATATCAGGTCATGATGGCATACATCGATTCTGGTTTGAAATTTTCACGTCCATTCACGACAGATCAGCTCACCAACTAAGTAAATGGCAAAAAAAAAAAAATCAAAGACAATCATACCTGAATGAAGGGGGAAACGACTCTGATTTGAAAGAGCCCCTAAAAAGGGACTAACTTCGATAAAGTTTTTACTTATGGAACCACACAGAAAAAAAAGAAGACATTGCTCGGCTGAATGCGGCGAACTATTTCCAGAAAAACAGAAAGGATGCTGCAAGAAACAAGAGGAACAGACAACCTACCATGCATAGATCAGCACATCCTCAAAGAGGTAAAAAAACGCGGAAAAATGTAGTCATAGCATATATTGACTACAAAAAGGCATATGATACGTTCCCGCAAACTTGGATAATGAAATATCTGAAAATGTATTGTATGTATATGTAGTCATAAACTTTATCACGAAAGTCATTGAAAACTGGAAAGTGGAATAAGCAGCAGGAGTAAAAATCTGTAGAGAAGAGGAAAATCTCGTATTTTGTTTTGGCGCGCTATTTAATTCAACACTGAATTTCACCCAATCAGGATGACATATCCTATTCAGCCCAGACCTTCATTTCCGGCTAGCAAAACGGGTGAGCGGCCAAACACACTCTCTTCGGCTTGAGACGGCGACCAGAACGGACGTGTCTCTGGTCGTCCCTGCTTAGCGATGCTTTTTAGCTAAACAAGCCACCCAGTGTGGACATATCACCGTGGCTTTAACCCTAGCAGCAGCAACATGGACACTCAGCGAGGGAACCTTCTAATTTATGGATTCTTTGCGTCTAATATATTTTAGACCAAGGAATCCCAGTTGAATATGAATTAGATACGTTCAGCATGCCTTCCACAAGCACCACAAAAATTTACTATGTCGATCCGAGCGCCACTTCGCTCTCGACACACATAGCTCTCATTTCTCCTCTGGTCACATTGGTGGAGATAACGTCTACTCTCCACAAATACCAGACACACAAAACTTCACGGTGACCTTGAATACTTCCCTCACACGTCCAACGACACGCTGCCATCTCAACATCTAGATAAGCCATTTCGTCTCAAACATCCAACAAGCCTAACCACCACGAGTCTTGCAGCACCAAGAACAAACCGCGTCAAAGCTGCAAATAAAGTATTTTCGCTGTTGTGTGTTGTTAAAGCAATAGTCTCGTAATTCATTTCTGTTGCCATAAAATATATAGTGTTCGGGAAAATAACTAATTCCCTCAATCACCGCTATAAATCCAAAGAATCCAGAGAGAATCATTACCACAACTGTTATTCCTTATAGCTATAATGCTACTCAATTATATGCTTAAGACGTCCACAAGGGGCTAAAAAATTCATAAAATCACAAGAAAAGATAAATCAGCTTAAGTAAATGGATAATATTAAGTTATTTGCAAAAAATAAAAAAATATAAGAAATAAGAATATACAGCCAGGATATTCGAATGGAATTTGGCATTGAAAAATGGGCCATGCTTATAATAAAATGTGAGAAAAAAGAAACAACAGATGGAATCGAACAGCTAAAACAGGAAAGAATCAGAAAGCTTGGAGAGAAGGAAAATTATAAGCACTTGAGAATATTATAAGTAGACACCATAAAACAAGGGGAGATAAAAGAAAAAGAAAAGAAAAGAGTAAAAAGAAGAAGAAGAAGGAGAAAACTTCTCAAAACCAAACTCTGCAGCAGAAATCTCATCAAAGGAATAAACACCTGAGTAGTCCCCCTTGTAAGATACTCGGGGCCCTTCTTAAAATGGACAAGGGAGTAACTCAGACAAATAGACCATAAGACAAAGCAATTGATGACTGTGTATAAGGTCTTACACACCCAAGAGATCACATTTACAGATTATGTGTATCAAGAAAAGAAGGGGGGAAAAGAACTCGTCAACATTGAAGAATGTGTCGATGCATCATTACAGAGTCTTGAAGAGTACATTAAAAAGAGCAAAGTAGGACTGAATGCAGCGGTCATTAACAGCAATAGAACAGGAAAAATCTCCAAAAAATCCTCAAAAAACAAAAAAATGAGAAGAAACACAACTGTGTTGATAATTCAAGCGAAAAACTAACGAGATTGCACAGGAAATAAAATGGACCTGGCCGAGAAAGGAAAAAAAAATAAAGAGATAAACAGGACATGGCCAAGAAAAGAAAAAGGGAATTGTGCAAGAGATGAAACGGTTAATCACATAATAAGTGAATGCAGCCAACTAGCACAAAAGAAGTCCAAGACAAGGCACGACTGGGTGGGAAAGGTAATCTACAGGGAATTATGCAAGAGATGAAACGGTTAATCACATAATAAGTGAATGCAGCCAACTAGCACAAAAGAAGTCCAAGACGAGGCACGACTAGGTGGGAAAGATAATCTAGTGGGAATTGTGCAAGAGATGAAACGCCTAATCATATAAGTGAATGCAGCAAACTAGCCCAAAAGAAGTCCAAGACTATATGTGACTGGGTAATGAAGGTAATCCACCTAGAACTGTGCAAGAGATTAAAATTTGACGCTCCAAGCATATGTCCTAGTGAATGAGACGTATAAAATTCTCTGGGATTTTGAGATACGAACAAATCCTCACCAGAAGATTACTGTTAATTATCAAGAAAAGAACTTGTCATCTAATGGATTTTGCTGTTCTGACGAACCACAGACTGAAAATAAAAGAAAGTTAAAAGATAGACAAATACTTGAACCTGGCCAGGCAACTGAAAAAACTGTGGAATGTAAGGGTGACGGTGATACCAATTGTATTTGGTGCACATGGAACGGTCTCAAAAAAAACCTGGAAAAAAGACTGGTGGAATTAGAAATCAGAGGAAGAATCGAGATAATACAGATTACAGTATTGTTAAGATCGGATAGAATACTGAGAACAGTCCTGGAAACCTAGGGAGACTTACTGTCACTCAGACTCTTGTGAAAGACCGCTAACAAATGGTGGTGGGAAAAATTCACAAGAAGGAAAATAATGATAATAATAATTATAATTATAGTTAATATTTTTATTATTATTATTATTATTATTATTAGTAGTAGTAGTAGTAGTAGTATATCTCACTTATTTCTTATCTTTAGTCATTTCCCAAATCTTAAGTGAATGAAACATTTTTTAACAATTACTTTAAATCACTTACATGTCACACCATCTGGGTCGACTGTGTCGAGATTGGCAATTGGATATACAGAACAGGTAATATTACTGTAGCGCCACAATTCCTGGAAATCGAAATCATACCTTTAGAGACATAGTCTTCATATATTAAAGAGTGTATATTTAGGCAGCAACTTATTCTTCAAGCAAATTTTGTTAAAGACGATGGAACAGTGTTTGTTATTTCTAATTTTATTATTTCAAATTTTTTATTTTTCTTGTGTCGGGATCTAGGTGGTAAAGGAATTGTCCCATATCTTCTGCCCAAGCGCTTTCGACCATACTTTTGGTCGTCATCAGATGTAGTTGACTGTTGAGTTTTTACAGTTTTAATAATTTGTAGCGTTTTTTTTTTTTTTTTGTTTTTTTTTTTGTTTTTGTTTTTTTTGTTTTTTGAAGTTGTTGGTTGGAACGTTTTCAGCGTTTCATTTAGGAACGTTTTCAGCGTTTCATTTTAAAACGTTCGGTTGGAACAAAAGGTTTACTAATAGAGTTAGTGATTTTAGTTATTAAAAAAAATTCAATATGTTGGTGGCTGTATTAAATGCTATTTTATTTATATATATTTTTTTTTAATTTTTCATGCGTATTGCTTCTAGAATTAGTAATCGATTTTATTATTGTTTTTACATATAATTATTGTATTATCAGTGAGAATCTTCCTTGCATCAGAAGATGAAAGTTGGTTAGTCCTATTGTTGTGTTTTATAATTAAATGTTGTTTTATGGCACAATTTTCATAGAAGTGATTAGTGAGACGACGAGATAATGTTGTGGTTATATAGGCAAAATAAAAGTTATTTTTGTTTTTCGAGAGGCACTCTCGAAATGGACATATAAGTTTATAAACTATGTTGGTTTGGTTTAGGAGTATTTTAGCGGAGTTGGTATTATTCTTAGCAATGAGATTTGATGTTTTAAATTTAGTGTAGTAGATGATAAGTTTTATTTGTTTTTTGCTTTTCGATAGGTTTAATGTGTCTTTTTATGATGTTTGTTATTCCTTGTTCGTCAAATTTGTAGTTTGATTTCTGTAATATAGATTAATTCTGTTAATTCTAAAAACGATCCTCAAAAGCGCTTAGGCAGAAGATATGGGACAACTCCTTTACCACCAAGATCTTGACACAAGAAAAATAACAAGGAAACTTGAAAAAAATAAGATTAGAAATAATAAACAATTCCATTGTCTTTAACAGAACTTATATATAGATATAGATATAAGTGTTTTTAAATTTGCTTGAAGCATTGCACAAATTATTTTCTTTTATTGTATTGTATTTGTTTAGAGGGCGATTGCAATGCAAAATAATTATTCGGGTTTAATTAATTTGGAAGTAAAAATTTCATCATCAGAGACTTTTTTTATGTATGTTCCAATTTTTTGGGACACTGAGTTCATATTAAAAAGAAGTCTCTGATGATGAAGTTTTTACTTCCAAATTAATTAAACCCGAATAATTATTTTGCATTGCAATCGCCCTCTAAACAAATACAATACAATAAAAGAAAATTATATATATATATATATATATATTAGCTTAGTACTCATAACAAATAACAAGAAAAGAAGGATCTTATATTCAAGTGTCCATGAAAGGAACGAGAAATGATGACGTTATATCTGCAGGTGATGACTTTTTTTACCAATGAGATTCAAGCATTGCAACACTAATAAAAGAAATGTGTAGACTGCATGTGGAACTATGTTGAAAAATAAACCTCATTTGGTCACATTCCATGAGAGTATCTTTGCCAGTGTAAGTCATGGTAATCTTTAGATTGCTGTGTTTTTATTCTCATCTATTGTAGCAGGTGTGCTACAAGGAGACACATTAGCCCTGTTTATCATCTCCCTTGACTATGGGCTTAGAACGTCAATAAATTTGAAAACGGTTTCAAGATAGCAAAGGAAAAAAGCAGAAAATATCCCCGCACAAACAATTACGGACGCGGAATACGCCGATGACATAGGGCTTCTAGCAAATACACCCACCCAAACCGAATACCTGTTTCATAGTCAGGAACGAGCAGCAGGTGGCATAGGCCTCCATCTCAACGCAGAAAAAACGGAATACATGTGTATTAATCAAAGAGGCGCCATCTCCACACTAAAGGGTGGGCATTTGAAACTCGTGGACAAGTTCACCTTGCTCGAAAACAGCGCCTCATCAACCGAGATAGACATCAACACACGACTAGCAAAGGCATGGACAGCTATCAATAGGCTATCGGTCATATGGAAGTCAGACCTGACCGATAAAATAAAACATAGTTTTTTCCAAGCAGTGGTTGTATCGATACTGCTATATGGATGCACCACATGGACGCTAACTAAATGTGTGCAGAAAAAGCTTGACGGCAATTATACAAGAATGCTGCGAGCTGTATTGAACAACTCCTGGAAGCAACACACCACAAAACAGCAGCTGTACGGCCATCTACCACCAATCATGAAAACTATTCAAATTAGACGACCCAGACATGCAGGACACTGCTGGAGAAGTAAGGACGAACTCATAAGCAATATACTCCTGTGGACCCCTTCACATGGACGAGCAAAGGCAGGACGACTAGCTAGAATCTATATACAACAGCTCTGTACCTATACAGGATGTAGCTTTGAAGACCTCCCGGGAGCAATGGATGATAGAGACGGGTGGCGGGAGAAGGTCAGGAAGTTCTATGCTGGCAGCCTGACATGATGATGAGCTTTTCAGTCATTGGCCTAGTGGGTAGAGAGTTCACCAATGTCACGGGAGATCGGGGTTCAATCCCAGGTCGAGTCATACCAAAGACTTAAAAATGGTACTTGATTCCTCTTTGCTTAAGACTCAGCATTATAAGGTCGGTATCAAGGGTAAAGTGGAGCAATTCAGAGGAAGGGGTAGCGCCCTCCCCTACACCTCGGTGTAATAGCTATTGAAAAGGGAGCATTCGGGTCCCCCTCGACTACGGTCGCCAACTTAACATACTTTTTTTTACTTCCATTGATAACATTGAATCAATTGTAATGTTGAGATAATGTTTATAGTTTTGAGAAAAGTTATTTACATTCAATGAATGATCCAAATATAATATTATTGTGCTGAGTATAAATGACAAAAGCAAGAAGGAATTTAATTATATTTAAAGAATAATTCAATGAAAATCAAATTAGAAATCAGATTTGATAACTCATTAGTAAAAAAAAATGATATACATCATATTTATAATATATTGACCCAAGTGTAGGGAGACTATAAATAATTATCTCTCTTAATGAATGGGCATGTCCGTCGGTTGCCTCGTGGGAAGTCACATGACAGTTCAGAAACTCATTCTCGATCTCTTTTGACTCTGTTCTCAGGGAAAGGTAAGCCACATGTCTATTTTACTTTGTCTTAATAAGTAAACTTTTTTCCGTTTTCGTACCCCTTTCGCATACTGTTTATTCATCGAACAATATGTGCATATTTCTTGCAGACATGTTTGTGTATTTTTTCTTATTGTTGTGTATGTTATATATATAAAAAGTTAGATATTTCTTGTATGTACCAAACGTTTATTTCGTTTTTCCTTTCGTTTTGTTTAGTATTAGCATATCATGGATATACTTATGCTAATATTGGTCCTTGCTGAATGGGCACTTGACTAAATATTATTCCTACCACAAAGTTTACTAATACCGATTTGAACACACACACTAGCAGAAAAGTAATATGATTTGAAGCCTCAGTTAACACCCCTTTTTTTTTTAATGAATAGAACTCATTATCAGTAGCTTGTAAGAGAACAATACCTTTTTCTCTGCACTACTTTTATCTTACCTTAATAGACCCGTTCATATACATGGGTAGCAGTATCTCATACACTGAAACTAATGTTAACACACGCATCAGTAAAGTATAGACAAGTTTCGACAGGTTAACGACCGCATGGAAACCTGATCTCTGATAAAATAAAACGGGAATTCTTCCAAGGAGTAACCATGTCTGTACTATTGTATGGTTGCACTATCTAGACTATTACGAAACGCTCGGAGAAAAGGCTAGATGAGAACTACACAAGAATGCTGTGTGTTATTTTGTATATATCTTGGCAGGAGCACTCTACAAAACGGCAGTTATATGGCCACTTACTTACCATCTCACAAACCATCCCAGTAAGACGAAAAAGATATGATAGATACTTGTGTAGATGAACTCATAAGTGACATTCTCCGATGGACTCCAACATATGGACACCCCAGCATTGGCCGAGTAGTAAAAACTTACATTCATCAGCTTTATTCGAATTGTGGATATCGTCTAGAGGACTTACCAAGAGCGATGAACTATAGTGACGGATGGTGAGAGAAAATCAAAGGAATCCGTGCTGTCAGCAAGCTCTGATGATGATAATGATTGTGTGTGTGTGTGTGTGTGTGTGTGTGTGTGTGTGTGTGTGATTTTACTTGAACACGTACATAAAATAAAATTTCGGTCGAATTTCGATAATTTAATTGTTTTTTATATTGTAATTATCATAATTTATGCGTAATATATCTATAACATGAGGACAGATAATATTACCATTTATACAAAAATGGTAGTTGAGGTTGTAGAGTTCTGTTGCCTCTTGTTTTATTAAAAGGAAGAACAAATGAGTTGACGAAGATATTGATAGTTTTCAATTTTTGAAGTTTTATGAACAGCTTGAGACAAAAGGAATCCTTGTGTTATAAGTCGCAGGAAGAAGAAAAACAATTGTGGAGTTGAGAAGGAATAAAG
Source organism: Sepioteuthis lessoniana (assembly GCA_963585895.1). NCBI lineage: Eukaryota > Metazoa > Mollusca > Cephalopoda > Myopsida > Loliginidae > Sepioteuthis > Sepioteuthis lessoniana. Next base: position 92,153,718 of record OY757925.1, on the reverse strand, counting down.
ACGCTGAATTAAAAGCAGGAGTTGAGATGCTGTCGTCAGGACAGGAATTAAAATGCTGAAGTCAAAGCAGGAGTTGAAAATATCCAATTTGTTTTTCCGAGGATCCGTTGGTTTAGAAGGAAAGATGAATGGTGAAAGAATGATTTCCCAGACACCAATGATCCATAAATTGGATGTGGACTCTCTGTGGTGAGAGCGAAAAAGGATGGTCTGTCCTGCTGCTAGCAAATGAGGAAGCGAAGAAAGGGCGAGAATAGTAATCGCGGCCTTTTATGTTGCCCAGGGAAGTGACCCGGGCAGAATGGCATCAGTCATTCTCATTCGACGAAATATATAAATTCAAAACTCCAACGTTCAAAACAATTCCCGCGCTAAATAATGATTTGAAATTCTTTCTGCTACATATTTATATCGTCCCTCAGGGAAATCCATACTTGCAGCACGACATGATGATGACGATATCTATAAATTACAAATTCATACATTTGTTTTATATATATAGAGAGAGAGAGACAGACAGACACACACGCACGCACACACACACACACACACACATATATATATATATATATATATATTATATTTATAAATTACAAATTCATACATTTGTGTTATATATATATAGAGAGAGACAGACATGCACACACACACACACACGCGCGCGCGCGCACACACATATATATATATATATTATATTTATAAATTACAAATTCATACATTTGACAAAAAAGATACTTACAATGGCGCTGAGTTCTAGCATTTCATGAAAGATCTCAGGACGTCCCAACTTACAAGCAAGTGCCAGAGGAGTGAGATTATACATATTTTGTTGTGTCACATCTCCAGCTATTGTCAGGTGCTTCACAGCGTATTTATAAAAGTCCTGCCGAAAACAAAAAGAATGAAATTTAACTGTTTTTTAAAGCCTGTGATGACTGTATCGGGTGTCCTTATGACTGTTATATATACACCCTCTCGAAAACTTAAGCACCTCACAATTAATCATTCGATAATTTTTTTTAAAGGATAACTCTTTTAACGAAAGATAGTGCTGTTTTTATGTTTATTATGTTTCGAGTAGAAGGCAAAAGAAAATACTCTAACATATTTTGTGCATGCACCGTTGCAGTCGCCAATAGACGCTATAACCACGAATGGTTAATTCCCCATTTAACTTAAGAAAATGTTTCATAGTGCGACTCTGGCTTAGCAAGGCACTATTTTTCTAATCTAAATTTAAACAGCGTAATGCTTAAAGCGAAGAGTAAAAGATAGTCAATATATATATATATATATATATATATATATAGTAACAAGACAAATTGTTTGTCTTGCCCTGTTACATTAAGAAAGGAGTAAAACAAATGAGTGGACGAGAATATTGGTGAGTTTCAAAACTTTATGTCAGCTTGACAGATAACCCTGTACTGTGAGTCGTACAAAGGGAAGAAAGCAGTTGCGGATGTTAGAGCCGGAATAAAGCATCCAACTTTAAACTTCCAGGACCAGTTGGTCTAAAAGGAATGAATAAATGATAAAGGAATGATTTTCTAGAGAAAACAATGGTCCAAAATTTGGATGCGCTCTCTTCATATTGATGTTGGTCTGTTCTGCAACTAGAATGAGTGAGGAAGAGAGTGAGAGAGCATTTGTGCGGCCTTTTATACTACCTGGGAAAGTCATCTGAGTAGACTAGCTTAAATCATCCTCATTGGACGAAAATATGAATCGAAACCTCAACGACCAAACAATAAATTTGAAATTATTTCTTTCTGCAACATATATATATATATATATATATATAATGTAGCTTGTTATATTTATAAATAAAAAGTGGCTCAATATCGGATGAAATACGTAGACACAGGGTCTACGGCTCATATTGACGGTCAGTTTCTCGCCTATTCGATCATCAGTTTAAGTTGTTACTATGTAGTGTGCATCCTTTTATACACTGTTCTGTGGAGGATGATGAATATTTATCGTAAATGTTTTTGCCAAATAAAGATCGTTCTTCTCGACCCAATCCCATTTGCCATAAATTAAAAATATTTATAATTTAGCATGATACATAAAATATTTGAAGGCTGAGTAGAAAGGAAAGTGGTCTTCTAAAATTCACAAACCAATTCATACACTACAATAAATACAATCACTCAATTCCTTTCATCCTGCAGTCACCAAAATGCTACAACTAACCTACGTATTGTGTGGAGCATGATGGGAAGGATGATCTAGTTTTTGAGGCATTCTGGGAAGGACCCTCTAGTTTATATTTTGTGGTTATTTATGGGGCAATATTATATCAGTTTTGTGATTTGATAATTAGTTTACTTTATCATGTCTATTATTATTATTATTATTATTATTATTATTATTATTATTATTATTATTATTATCGATGTTGTTGTTGTTGTTATCTATTTATTTTGTTTATTTAGTTTTATTTTTGTTTAGTTTTATTATATTTTATTTTATTTACCTTTTTTAGGGTTTGGAGTCGTTATATGTGTGTGTGTGTGTGTGTGTGTGTGAATACAAAAATATAAAAGCCAAAATATTTTAAGGATGTATTGCAATAACCTAGATAAAGTTTATAGTTGCAGTATTTTCTTTTCTTTTTAAGTTTTTTCCAAAAAATGTTTAATAATTTAGATAACCCTCATTTATGTATTATCTGGTAACCTTACATCCTATACAAGGAAGTATTTCTGAAAAATCAAGGTTTAGTTTTAGCAACCGTAAGAAAAATCTTTTTCTCCCAATATTGCAAGATATAACAGATGAATGTTTTATATACTTACGATTTTCTCTGTCAATGCAGCCATGTGCAGGATAGGTAAATATTTGAGAATGAACTGCCTATATACTCATTCTCTCGACCATTGTGATCATCAATGACAAGGTCATGATCAAAATAGATGATGACAAGACTGAGTGCAGGAAAAGTTCTGTTCATGCCTTTCGCAAAAACATTAAACTAAATGTGAAATTAGAATTAATTCAGTTCGCTGACTCAGTTTATCGGATTGATAACATGTCTTGCCTTCCAAATAGTCCTTCTAATGACCACAAGGTGCTGTGACCAAACCAGCATATAAAAGAATACGGCAAAGTTAAAACTCTTTTTCTTTATTTGGTACTGCCTGGACAACTAGAAGAATACACAAGTGTGTGATGTTCCCATCAGAGGATGTTCTTGCACCCCCCCGCAAAACCTCGTGTCATATGATGCGCGATATCATGATTTGACGTAAGTCTGCACACAAAAACTCCTATTCTATTAAGGACTCTCAACTTATTTTCTAGGATATTTATTTCGTACAACTCTTTCTTGTATCTCATGTCATTTTCTTGTATCCGTTCAATTAACTTTACTGAGGCAATAAAATGTGTTATAAATTCGTCTTGAAATGTTTAATATTGTTTAATACGAGTAAATATCAAAACCCATAATACATTTCCTCTGCAAGACGCGTCGAAATTTTGTTCCTCTCACACTTAAATAATCGTAGCGTTGGGCACTCTCATGTAGTTTAACGGTTTGAAAACTAGATTTGTAGTGAGTTCAATTCTCACTGGGTACTCAGTAATTCTGGCCTAGTGCCACAACTAAGTGAAGCTGAGTAAATAATTTAAGCGGTTAGTAATGGTACTCAGATACGACAAATATATGAAAAGAAACCTTCAGGTCGTCAATTGCATAGCCCACTTCAATACAGCTTTGTGGTACTTGGCATATTGCACCCGATATGATGTCAAATATGGTCAGACCAAAATAAGAGAGCGGGGAAGAGTGGCAGTAAACCTCCGATGTGAAAGGGCACAAAATTTCCTTTCACCTATAATGCTTGTTAATCAATTAATATATCCCTCGTCCCCAGCGCATATACCAAATGTTGAGTAAATACAACACGGTGTTACGTTATTCGTAGATTCGGATGGTCATAACTGCATCCTTTTTCATTAATATCGGGTGAGGAAGATTGGAAAATACTTTCTTTTAATATTATTACTGGATTATCATCTTACGTGAGAGTGTTTAAATGCATACTGTAATGAAAAACGAACGAGGTAATGACTTGAAGCTTTATTGAAATAAAAGACAACTCTGGTCAGTTTAGGTGGAGCTTTTTGAATAAATATGTGGCTGATCCAGCAAGAAACAACTATGGTTGACTTCACCTCATATACATAATATTAAATACACAAATATTCAAAATAAATCCTTGCTATGTCGGCGGTAGTCTTAATATAATTCAATAATCAAAGGTCAATATTACACAAAATAAAAGTTTCCAGAAGGATGATTTTCTGTTGCAAGAGGTGGGGGTCATACCAAAATAGTGTTACAAATTATTGATGATCCTTATGGTTCGATGATATCTTGATTGCATTCATCAACAAATATCTTGTACCAATTGGAATTTGTACTTACTGCTTTATCAGCAACAACGATTGCATGCAAAGTTGTATTTCCAAAAGTATCTTTTAAATTCGGATCTCCACCATTGCTAATAAGGTAATCGTAGATTTCATACGATTCGATGCAGGCTGCAAACGTTAAAGGATATTCACCATAATAGGCCAAACCTTTAATTTAAAAGAAATACAATACTTTAAATTAGGTGAAGTAATGTATAAAATTTCAACATTTTTCCACACTTGTCAGGCCCATAAACAATATCAGTTGAGTACAAAACAGCATTTACACAATCAAAAGAGTAAAAAAAAAAAAAGATGAGTTTGTTAGAGACGTTTAGGTCGTGTATTTAATTTCATCCTCCTCATCATCATCATCATCATCATCAAGGCGTGCTGACAGCACAGATTCCCTTGACTCTCTCTCTCTCTCTGCAAGTCTTGTAGATGGCATTCATAAATCTATATATATATATATATATATATATATATATATATATAGAGAGAGAGAGAGAGAGAAAGAGAGCTCCAAGCGTCAGCACAAAGTTAATAAATATAATTTTTTGCTGGTCTACCAACACTACCGTGTCCATATGTAAGAATCCCCAGGGAAACGTTGCTGATGAGTTCATCCTTAATTCTCCAATACTAAAAATGTTTTGCTTATCTTACTTGGATGGTTTGTAAGGTAAGTGCCCGTAGTTGCAGTTTTGTAATGTAAGTGCCCATACAATTGCGGTTTTGTGGGGTGCTGCTTCCAGGATTTGTTCGAAAAGTACGCACGCAACATTCTTTTGTACTTCCGATGCGACTTTTTTTCTAAACGTTTCATAAAAGTACAAGTGTTGTAACTATACTGTAGTATTGACACGGCTACATCGTTTTCTGTAAATGAGATATTGCTACCAAAGGATGTGAAATATTTACTAATTTCAGAGGTTTGCCATTTAATTGGGAGTTGGCACCATCTTGATTAAAACACATGAACTCTGTTTTATGTGAAACCAATGCCACTTGCTGCTTGTTCCAAAATATGCAGCAGGGATTCGGCTTGAGCTGGCGTATTTGTAAGAAGCAATTTTCTCCTATGGACTCCTTCAAATAGACAAACCACTATTGGCCGACCGGCAAAAATCTTCAAGTAAGAAATTTGCCATATTTGTATGTGAAATAAGTTTTAATAATGAACACGTGTTCGTCATTCGAAAACGACATAGCTAACTCAATACAAAGGATTGGATACTCAAATGAAGCTAACATATGAAGCAATCATTTAATCTACTAAGTACTGGAGACAGTATAGTCATAATCTTACCATTAAATTCTTTATGAAATACCCAGTATATAATCTGCCATGGAATTTCCATTCGTCCTCTCTGGAGTTATATCCATCAAGTTAGTTGTACATTACACAGTATAATTGTCATTTTTTGGATTGACTAACAGATAATTTTATCGGATAACTTTTGGTATAAGCCATAAGCAACTTTCTGTCTAAAATGAAAAACCATCGATATTTCATTCTTCAAAGAATGAATCTTCTGGTTACTCTTAAAAAATACCTAACCCATGTTAGCCATTAACACGACGTCTCCTGCAAGGAAAAGGATATCTTGCCGATGTTGGATTTACTATTTGGATTTGCCAATTTGAAAGTTTGCCCTTTATGGATTTTATACTGAAATAAATTGATTTAATCTTTATTGACTCGGAACTTGATACCAATCGCTTGCGAATTAACTGGAACTCAAATCTTTTAACAAGTTTATTCTCTGTATTACTGTTTAATATGTTACACCTTAGAAACTCGACTAAATATGCTCCCTAGCTTCAACCAATCCAATAACATGTTACACCTTCCAATAGAAACTCGACTAAAAATTCTCCCTGGCTGCAACCAAGGTACGCTTTCATATTTTTCCATGTGTATTTTGCATATAATTGTCTTTTAATGTCGATTGATATTTTCGTTTGTTTTTTCATCTCATTATTAAGACAACCACAGATTGAGAAATATCAATTAAAGAAAAGTTTTAAAAACTTACCGTCAAAGTTTGTCTCCTTTTTGGGTCTTTTGCCAATTTGGTCAGTCGGCAAGAAAAATTGACCCCTCGCTCTTTGGTTGACGTTTGGGTTTTTACTTATAAGATATTTCACTGATTGTAAATCTTGGTTCATGACAGCAATATGTAAAGCGCTTTCACCTGATGATGACAAACATTTAAATGGGGATTATAACAAAAAAATTATACACGAATTCTTATATTTGTTTTTATAAATTTCTTGTAGAAAAATTTTCAAAAGTTACGCACGATATTTAAATTTCAAGAAAAGGAAATGAAAATAAACAGTAATTGAATGAAAATTTGAAAGAAGTAATATACAGCATTGATGATTTTTCAGCCAGAGTTGCTTAGAACCAACAATTTGGCTAAAAAGACACGAAAAATTTTTTTAAAAAAATAGACATGATTTTGACGTTTTTTGAAGTTTAAAATCAAATTTCCTGATTTTGAAATATCAATTCTTTATATTTAACCAAAAGCATTATCTGGATTATTTTGCAATTATTTGATTTTAAAAATGGTTTTTATTAACAGTCACTTAATAACAAATGAGAAACAAATAAATACAATTATAAAACGAAAATTGAACAAAGAATGATGACCAAGCGAAGGGAAACAAGAAATAATTATATCCCATAGAGAATGGTGTGTCTATTTGGGTATCTGGTGGGTTATCACATGAGTTGCAGAAACCCATTCTCAACTCTTTTGCCTCTGAAAAGTAAAGATGTTGTCTCCTGCCATGGAACAAAAATGCAAATCGCTATGCTCATTTTACTTTCTATTATAATCATCATTATCATCAAGAAATCCTTTTTTTCCATTTGTGTACCCCTTTCATATACTTTGTTTATAGAACAATATGTGCATATTTCTTGTTGTTGAGACACGGTTGTGTATTCTTTCAATACTAGTTGTATGTATCTTACATATTAAATGTTTTTGTAAATGAGTTTATCTTGTCTTCTCTTCAGTTTGTTCAGTTTTTGGCATATCACGGATATACTAATGATGCTGATATTGGTCCTTGGTGAGTGGGGACAAAATATCGTCTCCACTTCCGAGCACCTCAATACATGGATTAGATTTTTCTCTAAATCATCATCTCTCGCTATGTTGAACTGAACTGGTTGAACCTGGTTTAACACAAGGATACATTTATGAGGTAGTTTCTTATTTTAGGATCAAACACACATATGGGAAACCAACTGATTTCCTTACAAAAAAAGTGTTGATTTTTTTGCAAAAAATAGGTTCCAGAAGCTGTAATTTTTGTCCCAGAATTTCTAAATTTATCGACCAATCGGCGCATTCGCGTGAGTTTTGAAATTTTGAGATACTTCGCTGACGATATTTGACTTGGCGCGAAAAATTTGAAGGATCAAAACTGAAATAATTTAATAAATAGCCAATTATAATCATAGATTAATTTTAAATTTTTATCTAATTTCGAGCCTATCGAAATTGTCATGTTTACTCACTCTTTCGATTTATATGTTTAATTGATTTTTTATGACTAACATCATATTGCATTGAATTAAAAATTTGCACATAAACTATTAGGGAAAATATTATGTATTTTATTAACTGATATTTACCAGTATTTTTTGAAAATTATAAAAGATTCTTTTTATTTTTATATCATTCAAGTAGCTCTGATTTCGCAGGAAAATAAATCTGGTTATGAATAATGATTTTTTTCCTGTTGTATTATAAACCTGTTCCATCAATCTAATTAATTCAGCTGAAAAGTTGCAGTTTTCTCAACACATCTCTATACCCAACTCTTATATGTCACCTCAGGTTTTTTCCTTCTTCTTTTGTGTCCAACGACCATTTGTCGGTCAACCCTTAGTTTAACAAGCAGAAAACCTACCCGGAAAAAAATACAGATTTATAAAAAGCATTTTAGCTAATATGTTGCTTTTTTTATTTCAATAATCTTTATCACTGATGTAATTATTTTTTCAGTATATATATATATTTTTTAAATCGTGTTACGAACTGATTCCGGCCGCCCAATCTATCGGTGGGACACAATACTCTGACTGTATCCCTTGCTGAAGAATAAGATCTCCCAACGCAAAAACAACGGTGTCCTGGTTAGAACACAGAACTACATTTGGTGGTGAGGATCCAGTTCTGGAGATCTTCAGAGTGTATGTACCTCTTTATTGCCATTAGTCCTAGGTCCACTCTCAGCTGGAGTAGTAGTATTAGGGTGTCAGCTATCCGTCAAATATATCTGCTTAAAAATTATTCGTATTCGATGGGACCATGTGCAATAATTCTTTTAAAAATCTCAAGAAACAACTACATAAAAGCTGTAAATATGAACATACAATGAACGATATTGCACTAGGTATAAGATAACCCTGAACGTGTTGACATGCCGTTAAAACTAATCAATCAATCGACTCTTGCCTCTAAACCCTCTTTCAAAATTAGACTGGTTACTGAATTTTCAAGCCAGACTATAGAACTGGCCGAATTTCCTAACTAAAACCTGGCAGGCAAAATTAAGGCCAACAATCAGCAATCACAATAACAATAACCAGATAAACAAAAACAAACAAAAAAAAAAGATTTAAAAACATACCCGACAAATGTTGTTGGCAGCAAGAATTCGAAAATAAAGCAAATACAGGAACCGCGTGGAAACGCATGTAAAGAGTCTAAAAAAGAACATTGTAAAAAAAAAATGCAGAACAAACCTCAGCTCAGTCATACGTGTCAGAAGAGATTTTAAAATTTCTTTTGTAGACTTGTCTGTTCTGTGTCTCACCTCAACGATCCACTCCTTCGTACTGTCCAATAAACGCGCTATTTTTTCTGGTGTTTCCCAACGAATCATCCAATTTTCGTTAAGCGTCCCGTCTTATGATCAAACTACATGAAACAGACATAGCTAGGGCTAAAAATGGTTAAGACGTCAAATAAATGCCGAAAAAAAAACGTTGTATGTGTGAAGAAATAAATCTGCGTAAAATTATCTAAACTGAATTTTATATACATTTATATTCATGTATTTATATACACAGAAAAACTGTGTTTCGTTCAAGACAAGAAAAGAAAAGTTTGTTGCTAAAGCCGATTGATTGATTGACTGGTTGATTGATTTTAACGGTATGTCAACCTGTCTAAGGTTATTTTATACCTAGAGGTTAGGAAATCATGTTTATTGTAAGTTCATATGTATGTTTTTTTGTGTTGTTGTTTACTAAGAGGTCTATTTTTACACTCAATCCTCTCAAATTAAACCTTTTTTAAATCGATCTATTTGACAGATAGGAGGAGCCTAACATTTGTTTTTAAAGAAGTCTTTTTTAATACAGTGTTCTATTGAATATGGATGATGTTTAAATAAATCTATTTGACTCCCCCATAGATGGGAACCTAACAAGTACTACCACGCAGGGTCAGAGTGGACCTGGGAGTAATGGCAATAAAGGGGTACTCCTCACTTCCTAACCTCACCAACAGATGCATATATTGAACGACCCCTTTTTGTGGTCAAAAATTGACCTTAAAAAGACGGACGAATGTATACAAGATGTACAATGGCGACAAAAGTGTTTGAGATTTTATATTCCATTCTTTAGTAAATCAGTTTTAAGATAATATAAAAAATTTCAATTAATACGCTATTCTTATATCGGGTGTGTATAGTGCAAATGAAGATATTTAGCTGAGTCTCCACTCACCAAGAACCAATATTAGTATGGGTATGTCCATGATTTGTCTACATTTGATGAAGACATCAGCTTTATAAATCTTTTGGCATTTATTCACCTTCCATTTTCACACAAGTAGATATGACGCAGTGGATAAGCCGTTTGGTTGGAAAGCGCTTCAGACTGAAATCATCTGGAGATTACAGGTTCAATCCCAACTACAGGTAAAAATAACAAGGAATACTTACTATAACCTAACACTTGTAGCCGGTTATAGTTAACAGAATTGGGACAGTCTACCTCGTGGATAAGACGAAAGGTTCAGCTTGAGGCTCAGTGTATACACCTGTGTTCGACATGAAACACCTGCAGATAAGGACATATTGGCCGAAACGATGTGAATAGAACAGTAAAGGTTCAGTTTGAGGCTCAGTGTATACACCTGTGTTCGACATGAAACACCTGCAGAAGAGGACATATTGGCCGAAACGATGTGAATAGAACAGTAAAGGTTCAGTTTGAGGCTCAGTGTATACACCTGTGTTCGACATGAAACACCTGCAGAAGAGGACATATTGGCCGAAACGATGTGAATAGAACAGTAAAGGTTTCAGTTTGAGGCTCAGTGTATACACCTGTGTTCGACATGAAACACCTACAGAAGAGGACATATTGGCCGAAACGATGTGAATAGAACAGTAAAGCTTCAGTTTGAGGCTCAGTGTATACACCTGTGTTCGACATGAAACACCTGCAGAAGAGGACATATTGGCTAAAACGATGTGAATAGAACAGTAAAGGTTCAGTTTGAGGCTCAGTGTATACACCTGTGTTCGACATGAAACACCTGCAGAAGAGGACATATTGGCCGAAACGATGTGAATAGAACAGTAAAGGTTTCAGTTTGAGGCTCAGTGTATACACCTGTGTTTGACATGAAACACCTACAGAAGAGGATATATCGGCCGAAACGATGTGAATAGAACAGTAAAGGTTCAGTTTAAGGCTCAGTGTATACACCTGTGTTCGACATGAAACACCTGCAGAAGAGGATATATCGGCCGAAACGATGTGAATAAAACAGTAAAGGTTCAGTTTGAGGCTCAGTGTATACACCTGTGTTCGACATGAATCACCTGCAGAAGAGGACATATCAGCCGAAACGATGTGAATAGAACAGTAAAGGTTTCAGTTTGAGGCTCAGTGTATACACCTGTGTTCGACATGAAACACCTGCTGAAGAGGACATATTTGCCGAAACGATGTGAATAGAACAGTAAAGGTTCAGTTTGAGGCTCAGTGTATACACCTATGTTCGACATGAAACACCTGTAGAAGAGGATATATCGTCCAAAACGATGTGAATAGAACAGTAAAGGTTCAGTTTGAGGCTCAGTGTATACACCTGTGTTCGACATGAAACACCTGCAGAAGAGGACATATTGGCCGAAACGATGTAAATAGAACAGTAAAGATTCAGTTAGAGGCTCAGTGTATACACCTGTGTTTGACATGAAACACCTGCAGAAGAGGACATATTGGCCGAAACGATGTGAATAGAACAGTAAAGGTTCAGTTTGAGGCTCTGTGTATACACCTGTGTTCGACATGAAACATCTGCAGGAGAGGACATATTGGCCGAAACGATGTGAATAGAACAGTAAAGGTTCAGTTTGAGACTCAGTGTATACACCTGTGTTCGACATGAAACACCTGCAGATGAGGACATATCTGCCGAAACGATATGAATAGAACAGTAAAGGTTCAGTTAGAGGCTCAGTGTATACATCTGTGTTCGACCTGAAACACCTGCAGAAGAGGACATATTGGCCGAAACGGTGTGAATAGAACAGTAAAGGTTCAGTTGGAGGGTCAGTGTATACACCTGTGTTCGACATGAAACACCTGCAGAAGAGGACATATTGTCCGAAACGATGTGAATAGAACAGTAAAGGTTCAGTTAGAGGCTCAGTGTATACACCTGTGTTCGACCTGAAACACCTGCAGAAGTGGAAATATCGGCCGAAACGATGTGAATAGAACAGTAAAGGTTCAATTTGAGGCTCAGTGTATACACCTGTGTTCGACATGAAACACCTGCAGAAGAGGACATATTGGCCGAAACGATGTGAATAGAAAAGTAAAGATGAGGTCAATAGTTTGAATATTTTAAGTGATATATTAAGTTGAACACTACGAAAGGAAAGACAAAGTAAACACATTTGTACATTGCAAGAATATTTATCCTTTTATATACATAATATAAAATATATATATACCAGTGATATTATGAAGAAAGAATATTCAAATGTGTCCCAACAGCTCGGAATATGTAAATAATTTTGCATGAACAAGCAGTATGTAGAAGGTGTACAAAAGCGGTAAAAAAAAGTGTTTATTTAATAAGAAAAAGTAAAATAGCCACATGGCTTTAAAGCCCCTTTCGCAGGGTCCTAAGAAAGCGGCAAAGAGGTTGAGAATGGGTTTCTGACACTGTCATGTGAAATCTTCCAAGACACCCAACGGACATGCCCATTCCCTTGGGAAAATTGATATTTATCGTCTTTTAGATTACATTAAACTTGGAAAAATGTGTCTAACTGATTCAATAATTGAAGCAGTTTCTATTGGTTCTAAACTGTCTCTTTTTGGCTAGATTTAAGAAGAAAAAAGAGTAAATAAGGAAGTAGAGAAACATAAAATATTTCATCCCTTTTGCAGCGCCAGCAGCCAAAAACTTTCACGGTTTATAGACAAGTAAAACAAAAGGAAACAGGTGACAACAATGTTTTCCCAAAGAATATTTTAATATTATACACACCAAAATGTAGAGTCGAAAGATTTTTCCTTCGCTCATACAAGTTTTTAACTGTCTGTTCAACAAAGTCATGATGTAATATAATTGATATTGAATATATTTTTCTTCTTCTTTGTGTATTATCTCTCTTTTGGAGGTCAGTATGAATTGATACAGGAATCTCAGAATAGTTCTATGTAAAGATAGACATTTGGGGACTTTTAATTTTCATAAAGCTTCTTGCGACTATATGCTGGCAGGCGCACGGATTTTCTGACGCTAATAAAAATTGGTCAATGGTGCCCTCTTTAAGTAACGCTAAGAGCTCGTGCCAGGCCTGCCATACCTTAGACATGCCACAACACTGGGGGCCAAAAATTACCTCCAACCATCGTTTCTGACTCTAGTCTTGCTATCAGTAAGCACTCTTTCATAGCGTCACTCATCGACTGGATTCAAATATTCAATCAATTGTAGATCCAATTTAGCAGTATTAGTAAATACATTAAATATTCGATTATCTTATTTCTTATATATTTGATATTTTATGATTCTCATATAAATGTATTATTTGACTACCTTGGAAAGGTGAGCATTCAAATATCCTACCTCTACCTATGATGCTTACCTTTCCCAGGGTTTTAATGCTATGTGAAGTACAAGCAGCAGTGTCAATTTCCTACGATGATAACTCTTAAACCTCAAGTGTCTTTGACTGTCAATATATATATATATATATATATATATATATATATATATATATATAATGCAAATGTTACAATTGTGATGTAACGGAAGTTTTACCATTTTTAATATAACTATTCATGACATGTAAATATTAAACATTACTAAACTTTATATAATAGTTGTTTTGTTTTTCATTTTGACCTTCTGCATCAGTATATATACTATATGCGTGCATGTATGTGTGTGTCAACAATTTATGAGTGTGTGAGAGAGAGAGAGAGAGAGAGAGAAAGAGAGAGAGAAAGAGAGAGAGAGCGAAAGAGAGAGAGTGTATGTGTGTGTATATATATACATATATATATACTGGTTTCATGAGTGACTGTATGTACACTATGTATGCGTGTGCAGTGATATATATACTGTCACGTGGTGTCCCATTGAGAAGATAGAAATATGATTACTACTATCCTCTTGTTTGAGTTAACAGTAGCAAGCCATCAGAGAATGACCGTTAAGAACAGATGTTTGTACTCGGTGACCTCCCTCGGGTCGCCTGACACGGGAAGGAAGAAGGTAGAAGCCAAACGATTGGCTTGGACCCTAAAACGGAAGTGGGGACTCCTTCCCGTCAGCGGAAATAGAAAAGAAAAAAATTAGTTTTTGGACAGGGTTCGTGGCAGACGGAACCAAAGCCAGTACTCCGGGTAGAAGAAGACAAAAAAATATCTCGGACACGAAGTAGCCAAGTTCTTCAAGCCAGTATTAAAAATAGCATAAAGTCTATTAGCCCGTAAAAGAGGAAATATTCTCCACAGGAACTCCATCAAAGAAAAAAGATAAGTAAACTTTGAGACCATTTCTCCTTATACCCAATTTTATATACCCTCTCTCTCTCTCTCTCTCTCTCTCAATTTGAAGAAAAACGAAAGAACAGAAAAGAAGAAAGACATTTATGTTCATGGACTGTTCATTTTTGATATATTTGACACGTTGAAGGTGTATATCTATGTGTAGTAAAAGATTGATATATTTTAATGTTCCCACGTGGTCGAAGTTGTTATTTGCAGTGTCTTCTACGAATTTGTTATGTCATATTTCTTTTCCAGCTTCTATTCGCCTTATGATATGCTCGCTTAAAATTGTCCTATAAATTCCTTTAAAATATCACACGGGAAACCGGAATTGCCGACTACTATAATTAATATTATTACGTCTCAACGTAGAGGTCCATAATCTTCCATTGTCTAGGGGAGGAAGACTAGTGGCCTTGGTGGGTGTGTGTATAGTGTGAAATTTGGAACCCCTTGCCAGCGGCGGTCAGTCTAGCCCTAAATTAATCCCCCACATATTATGCCAGTTATTATATGCCTGAGAAAAAAGCTCTGAACGAGGACTTATTATACAAGGGATCAAGTGCCAACCTGCCCCGTCTTCACACGTGCGAAAATAAAGTCCCGTTTTGAGATTTTAAAGAATTTGCCGTCACAATACATTACACGCGAGCGTGTTTGTGTCTGCAACTTATGTGTGTATGTGTGTGTGAGAGAGAGAGAGAGAGAGAGACAGACAGACAGACAGACAAACAGACAGAGAGACCGACAGAGAATGCATACATTGATATACATAATCTAGTGATACCATAAGATACATACGCGCCAGTAACCACTGTTTATATACACTAACAAAATCACATGTATCAGTGAAAAGAGTTGAGTCGTTTAAACTTGTTGAACAAGTCGGTGACGTTTGCCGTTGGCCGTTGGTCATTTGTTCATTTGTACTACTCTATACAATATTGCAGGTTGTTTTTCCAGTAGATATTTCTTTATATTCCATAGGATCATGTAATTAATCTATTTGTAAATGTTGATTGATTGATCAATATAGAAATAATATAAATCTTTTTATGTTAGATGTAATGATTATTATCATTATTATGATAATCGTGTTGAAGCCCTTGAAACAATCCCCAAAAACCTGGAAAAGGGACTCTATGAACAAGAAATAAGAGAAAGAATTGAAATCATTCACACCGCCACACCACTAAAATCAGCTAGGATACTGAGGATAGTCCTAGAAAATTTTAGAAACTGTCGCTCAGATTCCAGGGAAAGACTATCAGAACTGGTGAGAAAAACTCGCAAGAAATATTACTAATACCAATTGTAATTGGTGCCTTTGGTACAGTCACCAAAGGATTGATAAAGAGGACGAGTGGAGACTATCCAAACTACAGCATTTTTTAGATCGGCCAGAATACTGAGAAGGGTCCTGGTGGCTTGAAGAGATTTGCTGTCACTCAAACTCCAGTGAGAGCCCATCAGCAAACGCTGGTGTGAAAAAATCTCAAAGGAGTAAAATAAGGACTAATTATATCAAAGCAAAAATTGATAATAAGTAAGTGTAGTCTATGAAACAGTTCATTACATTATAAGTGAATGCAGAAAACTAGCACAAAAGAAAATACATGAAGAGTCACGACTATGTAAGAAAGGTGGTCGACTGAAAATTAAACAAGAAATTGAAATTACACAAACAAATGTTATTAGCACAAATCAGAAGCTGTCTTTACAAATGAAACGCATAAAATTCTCTGAGACTTTTAGATACACCCTATCAAGGCCAGAAGGTAAGACCTAATTTTAATTAAGAAGAATGAAAGAATTTGTCTTCTATTAGATTTTGCCATGTCAGCAGACAATAAACTGAAAGTGAAAGTAAGTTAAAAGCTAGACAAATACTAAAGACTTTGG
>OY757925.1:92092319-92132319 GCA_963585895.1 Sepioteuthis lessoniana | reverse complement strand
ACCTGTGAGGGTCCCATCTATTGGTCAAATAGATCTGTTTGTCCATTTAACAGTGTGTAAACAAATGACTTATGCTAAATTAAAGTGTAAGTGTTACATAACAGAACTTGGAAACCATTTAACAGTGTGCAAACAAATGAGTTATGTTGAATAGAATTATTACTGTTGCATAAAATACGTGAACCTCTTCAACTGTGTGCAAAAATTGAATTATTAGTATTACATAGCAATACTTGCAACCATCTGACTTTGTGTAAATGAGTGAAAAGTTGTCAATAGAATTATTGGAGTTAAAATCTAACTATGTGAAAACGGTAACAATTTTAATTGTATGCAAACAAATTAGCTCTCACTTTTTAAAAATTGAATTACCTAAAAACTTACGAATCGTATGTATAACCGTTTAATTGTGTATAAACAAATAACGGATGTTGTTAGTGTTACATAGCAATACTTGAAACCATATAGCTGTGTGCAATCAAATGATTGACGTTGAATAGAATTATTCCTTTTCGATAGAAATACTTAAAATCATTTAAGTTTGTGCAAACAATTGATGTTAGAATCATTAATGAGTGGGAATAATGCTTGAAACCATTTAACAAAGTGCAAAGAAATAAACGTTGGGTCGGTGAAAAATTTTATAAACAAACTATTCGTTTACAAATTCATATATTGATTATATATATATATATATATATATATATATATATATATATATATATATGTGTGTGTGTGTGTGTGTGTGTGTGTGTGTGTGTGTGTGTGTGTGTTAACAGGATTTCAACAAATGATATGAAGAAATTTTAGAGTTAGATAGCAATTCTTAAAAGCCATTTAACTGTGCGCGAGCAAATGATTGATAATGAATAGAATTATTTGTGTTAGATAGGAATACTTGAAACCATTTAGCTTTGTGCAAAGAAATGAGCTTTGGCTCGTCTACAAACTATGTTTACAAATAATAAGCATTTGATATATGTATAAACAAGATTTGGCATTAAATAACCTGGTTGATGTGCCATAAACCAATCCAACACAACCCCTCTCTCTCTCTCTCTCTATATATATATATATATATATATATATATGTATATTGCCCAGTCGGCTGCGGCTGAAGAATACACCGACTGCATCTCTGCAGAGGGGTAAGACCCCCCAACGTGTGTCCTGGTTATGACTCTAAACAATCTGATGGTGAGGCTCCAGTGATGCTGAAGCTTTAGTGAATACGGAGTACCCTTCATTGCTATCACTCCCAGGACCACTCAGGCCCGGAGTGGTAGCACCTGATAGGACCCATTTTATGGGTTAAATAGAACTAATCTGCGTACTTATGCTAAACTTAATTGCTTGAAATAGAACTGTTTTTGACATTGAAACTGTACTTACCAGAACTGTTTTTGACATTGAAACTGTACTTACTCTAAAATGAATTGTTTGAATTAGAACTGTTCGACTAAACTGAGCAGCTTGAAATAAAAATGTTTTTGACAATTAAATTGTATCCTTACATTTAAACTGCGTACTTTTGCTTTACTGAATTGTTTGAAATGGAACTGTTTTTTACATTGAAACTGTACTTACGTTAAACAGAATTTTTTGTAAATAGAACTGTTTTGACATTTAACTGTGTGTAAACAAAATCTATACTTATACTCATTGGCCAGCTCATTGGTCAAGTGGGTAGAATGTTCGCCAATGGTCCGGGAGACCCGGTTTCAATCCCAGCTCGCGTCATACCAAAGACTTTAAAAATGGTACTTGATACCTCCTTGCTTAACACTCAGCAATATAAGGTACATATCAAGGGTAAAGTGGAGCATTCCAAGGAAAGGCGTAGCGCCCTCCCCTGTACCTCAGTGGAGAAGCTATTGAAAAGGGAACCTTTTGGTCGCCCTCGACTAAAGGGAGACAACTTTACTTTACTTTACATACTTATACTAAACTGAATTGTTTGAATTAGAATTGTTTGACTAAACTGAATTGCTTGAAATAGAAATGTTTTTGACAATTAAACTGTGTACTCATACTAAACTGAATTCTTTGAAATAGAACTGATTATTTGTATAAAAAGGAATTTGGCATTAAATAACCTACAAAGGTTTATATGCCATAAAACCCAAACAACCAACCAACATCTCTTTCTCTCCGTCTCTCTCTCTCTATATATATATATATATATATATGTGTGTGTGTGTGTGTGTGTGTGTGTGTGTGTGTGTGTTTCCTAGCACTGTTTCCATCAAAATAACATGAATATTTATTTAAGGATCGACATTTCTGCCTCAGATTAAAGTGTAGTATCTGTATGTGTGGAAAGTTTATTTCAAAACTACAAGATAATAAAATTAGTTAGTGGAAATGATAATTATTTAGGAAAGTATATATCTTGATACTTCACACAAGACAGATCCAAAAATATATAAACTCTATGTGTTTCATGAAAAAAAAAAGGTTTTGTTGTTTAATGGCATATCAGCTTTCGTGGAGTATTTAATACCAAAACAATCCTTGTAATAAAACAGTAATGGTACTAATTAACCTTTCCTAAAGGTAGTTGCCCGAAAGTGAACGTAATAGCGCGACTGGAGTTTGAACTCTATTAATACGATATCGCAATCCAGTACATTAGCCACTACGCCACATAGATTTTCACTGGACCTGGCTGAAATTACGGAAGAAGCTACAGTATATTTTATTATAGATTATAGAAATTTAACATAGTACAGCTGGCAAATACCCTCAACTCTCTGTTTAGACAACCATGTATTTTGTATGTTGTTTAGAGACCAGTTACATCCGATACGCGTCTCTGTTTGAATTTAATTTTTTATTGCTATTAAGAGCGGACGTATAAGCGGACGGTCGTTGACTCGGTAGGGCATTAGGTAACGCCCAACTGTCTGAGTTTAAACTTTTTTTTGTTTTCAATCAAACAGGTTCGACTAGTTACCATTTGACTAGTTTCTTTTGATTTTATTTTCCAAGCTTGGACTTGCCTTTGCGTGCGAAATACTAGCAAACCTATTAAATCCCCACCCTGCTTTTCCTATCTCATTCCTGGCCAATGAATTAAATAACATATTGCATAGTTTTATGCTATAATGGGACCACCCTGGAGCATTCGTGGGAGGGAGGTGGTCAGTAAGTAAGTCTTGCTGGCCTTTCACAATGAATTCAATCACACAGCATCCAAATTGTAGAATGTCTGATCTTTTTTAAATCTCGAACGTTATGATTGTTTGATTGATTGATTTTAATGACATGTCAACCCGTCTAGGGTTATTTTATAGCCAAAGGTTTGGGAATTACGTTCATTGGACATTCATATTTGCATCTTTTGTGTAGTTGTTTCAAAAGAGTTTTTTGTACAGTTATATGGGATAAAGTATTCCTATCTAATACAAATAATTTGCTCATAGTTGTATAGTTTCAAGCATTCCTATCTAATACTAATAATTATATAGTCTCAAGTAATTATTTCTATTAAATAATAATTTCTTTGCACACCGTCATCTGGTTTCAAATAACTAATAATGATAATAATCCTTAGTAAACAATTAAAGCTTCAAGTAATTATACCTAATACAAATAATTTACAGTTATATGGTATCAAGTATTCCTTTCCAATTTTCAAACACATCTACTTTACCCATAAATGGGATCTTAACAGGTATTACCACTCCGGGTCAGAGTGGACCTGGGAGTAATGGTAATTAAGAGGTATTCCACAGAGATCCAGAACTGGTGCCTCATTACCAGATGAGGTTTAGTGTCATACGCAGGGACCCTCTTTTTGGGGAGGTCTTTCCCCTCTCCAAGGCATGCAGTCAAGACCCGCCGACAGTGCATTCAAGCGTTAACCTAAAGCTTAGGGCTACACACCCTTGGGGCTTCATTTTTTCGACATATTTTTTATTCTGTCATAAGTTTTTATTCTTTAACACTAATTCACCAAAAATTATATATATATATAGTAAGTAAAGTTGGCGAATTTAGTCGAGGGTATCCCGAAGGATCCCTTTTCAATAGCCGTGGTGTTGGGGAGGGTGCTACTCCATTCTCTGGATTGCTCCATTTTACTCTTGACCCTTACCTTATAATGCTGTGTGCTAAGCAAGGCGGCACCAAGTACCATTTTTGAGTCTTTGGAATGACTCGATCTGGGATTGAACCCTGGTCTCCCGAACCATTGGCGAACACTCTACTCAGTAGACAAATAACCTTGTGATATATAATTTTTTTCTTTATCATTAACTCAAAAACACTTTAGAGAAGGGTCTCAAATTTCATATAATTTAGGACCTCAGTAGTTCAAAGTCCGGCCCTGTATACCTGATTACCTTCTTACACTCAAATACACTAGAGTAACATCGTCACAAATCACGGTACAACCAATGGATCCACTAACGATTACCGTTTATATTGTAACGTTTAGTATTGCTGTAGTAATACAGGTATCCACCAAATAATCAAGTGGACAATGACTTTGAAGAGTTAGAAAATAGTTTGACGAAAATCTTTCGAGAAAAAAGAACTTGTCTTGAAAATCAGCATTCTTAATGCTTGCATTTATATTTGAACACATTATTTGGATCAAATTTTCTTTATCACTAACAACTGACTGTATCATCTTTGTAACGTAAATTCTATTTTTAGGTTTTATTTTTTATACCTGACTAGACGGCCGTCAATGAGGATATGGATGCTTCTGTTTAAAAAAGCATCAAAAAACTTTTATTGGTTTTTGTATAGTTGTCTTCATTATATCGAAAAAGATTTTTTAAAATGATCGTAAGTGCGAATACAAATTATTCACAAATTTGACTGGAAATTGTTTTAATCAGCGCATTTAAAGTGTATTGCTTTAATTAAAAATCTCGCTATTATGTGCTATTTTTTCTGGATAACGATCACACACACACACACACACACACACACACACACACACATATTGACAGACAAAAATATTGAACACATGGAACTTTTTAACTTAAAAATAAAAATAATAATTTCTATTGTTGTTAATAACTTCAAACTTCACCTGAATATAATAAATACTCGATTTTCGATTTATTTCATTTTCTTAACTGCCTGGTTATTGTTGTTTTGCAAAATAACTCCATTAAACCCAGGGGTCGCAGTCTAAATTCCATGAATTAAATATATATATTTAATATATATATTTATTCATTATCATTAGTATTATTATTATATATATATATATATATATATATATATAATGAGAATTTTGATAATATACTTGGCAGAAAGATTATAGGATATGAAATATGTCTTCTTTTTTTCAATTGAAAAGACTCTTTGGTTTATTAATATTCCTTTTCAATTAATTCTTTTGCCACATAATAACTTTTTCGTCGCCAATGATACACAAGCGGAATAAAATTTTTGTTGACAATGATACTCAGTCAAAACATTTTGTTGTTTTCTTAGCTCAATGTAAGTCATTTTCCAATTGACTGTCTCGTTGACCAATTCAATGTCAATATATAGAAACATCGCCACTGTGGTGTAGAATTGTGAAAAGGTTGTTTTACAAAATATCATGATTAAATATTTCCTTGCCAGAAGCTAAAATCATACCTTTTTTCATGACTATTTCGCAAGAAAATGAATATCAAAAAATCACTTTGTTGTGTCTACCTTTCTAGTATGATCAATGCCCACCGCCCGTGGACGCGTTAACCGCTTAACGATGTTTATTAACTTAAAATTAAAAAAAGAAAAACTTTGTTTAATGTTTTGTCAGTATTTATTGCTGCAATAAGTGGGACAAACTAAACTTATTATCAGTCAAATATATCATCTATTATTGAGGCCAAATATTTAGAACTTGCATTTGAATTAGCTTAAAATCTCATCTGTAGAACAGCTTTTCTACTATTTGAAATCATGAAACCAAAGCAAAATAAAAAAAGAAATAAAGAGAAAAGAAGCCAAAATGATTGGAAAACGCAAAATTAGAATATTTTAAAATAAGCTAAAATGCCAACTGACGGAATAAATTTCTAACCAAAATATTCAGCGCCTTCGTAGACGTCAAGAACCATTTTCGGGTAGAGTTCCAACATTATATGTGCAATACGGATGTGAGTGGGTGTGTTCATCAGAAAACACAGATGTAATGCTGTCTCTCCGACTGGACCTCGATGGTTGAGATGCCAACATGCTTCATGTTCCTCAAACTTCTGAAATTTATTTTCTTTGTATTCGCTCACCAATTCCATGTCAGTCTTGAAAGGTACAGGCTTGGTGGTCCCCTGCAAAAAACAAACCATTTCATTTACTTTATTATTTCGTCTTGTAGGGTAAGTATAGTTCCCATAAAAATGACGGAATTATTTACGTATAGATCGACTCTTCTGCTCGTAAGAGATAAAATATAGTATTGTCCATTAGTATTTGAACAAGCAGAAAATCTGCTTTTTAATTCTTCGGATTGGAGTGACCATTAAGAATTTTGAGCAACTAAGGATTGAAATTATTTTACTTGTTTAGCAATTCTTTCAAATGTCAGTTCACCTTTTCAAGCTGATCATTTCTAAACAAGATTCTAGATGAATAGAAAAAACATTTTAAATTATCTTTTAAATCCAGAAATTAAGTATTTAAAACCACAAAACATTACTGAATTCATTCCTTTTTATGTTTATCGGAATAAAACTCATTTGTTCTAGCGTAATGTTCCTGTTTTTAACTTTTTAAAAGTTTTTTCAAATATATATATATATATATATATAATGACAATGGGGGTTGAGCACTCTGGCGAAGAAATTTTCGGCTGTCGCTCGCATAATGCAAAGTTCTTCGAACGAATTGAGCACTCTAGTAGCCGACAAGGCATAAAAATGTAAACAAACGAACGCTGCTGCTGCATAATACCTTATAATTCCTTAGCCAACGTGGTACGCTTGTTGGCCGAGCGGTCTGATACTAAGTCTAATGTAAAGTTAGGCGGGTTTCGATCCCAGCTTCAAGCGTCCTACGTGTCTACCTACACTGAAGAGTTGTGATACAACGAAACAGTCTGTCTGTGGATGACAATATATATATATATATATATATATATATATATATAATTGGCACTGTGGCAAATGGAAAAGTAGGTTTAGGCCTACACCCACAGCGTTGGTGGTCCAAAGAATCCACGTTAAACAGAAGAAAAATGGTGTCGGAAGAAATTCATCATCTTGAGGAAGTTGGGCGTTTTGCTACAGTTGTAGGACAAAGGAAACAGGGCGCATGGACTAAGTGGGAGAGTGCAAAAGACAGAGCTGTCACATGGAATGACCTCAAGCACATGGAACCAAAGAAATTAAGTTTCCTCATAAAAGCAGTCTACGACGTCTTACTAACACCAGTCAACCTTCATGCTTGGGGGTTAATTACATCCGACCGATGCAGAGTATGTGGGAAAACTGCCAGCCCCAAACATATTCTCACTGGATGTGAGTACGCTCTAAGAAGCTACACTTGGGGACATAACAAAGTCCAGGAGATTTTTACTGAGGCTTCGAAAAAATTGTTGTGAGACTGTCAATAAAGCTCTAGATATTATCAACAATCGAGCAATTCAGTTCGTTAAAGAAACTTGCACGTAAAAATATGCGGAAACCATCATTGCTTGAGGGCTGCACGGACTGACACGTCGCAACTGATTTAAAACATAACTTCATATTTCCAACTGAAATAACGTTAACGACAAAGTGTCCAGATATTAACATTTGGTCCGTAAAAGATGAACTCACGAACCACAGCGTGCATATTGCTGCAGTGAAAGAGACTCACTTCATTTGCGCTGCGGACTGTCGGGTGCTGGAGAACGACTTTAACATTTTCTCAGCATACAGCAGTAGCGCTGGGGTCTCTTTGCTAGTGGGATGCAGCCTTGATGATAATGTAAACGTTGTTTTTGCAGGTGGCGAGGGCCGACTGGTTGTCGTCGATGTTGCCGTCAAAAGTTTCGAGTTCCGGCTGATTGTGGTCTATGTGCCCAATATTGCTGAGGAGAATGTTTCCCATTTTTGTCGGTTGGCGCCGTTCCGGGACGATTCGAAGCAGCTAGTCTTAATGGTTGATTGGAATGCGATCCTTGATCCCAATATGGTCGGATGGGGAGCTCGTAGGTTGGGAAGGTTATGAAAGCAGCCTTGTCGACTTTATGGCTCGCCATGACTTGGTCAACAGGGTTCGTCTGGATTACCCAGGGAGGGAGATGTGGACGTGGCTAAATAGCTCGCCCTCTGCCAAAGTAGGTTCCTACTTGGACAGAGCGCTAGTTAGAAGAGCTGATAGCAATTTCGTTAGTTGTCCCACATTCCACTTGATAGCGCTGACTGACCATATACATGTTTGGGTCAGTCTGCGATTAGCTAATGGGCCTAGTATGGCCGGCTACTGGAAGTTCAATATCTCCTTACTGGAGATACGGGACTTCCGGGACTGGCTAAAATCCCTAATTAAGCTGGCGTTTGTGAGGGCGGTTACCGGGAACAGGTGGTAGATTTCTCTTAAACATAGGATTAGAGATTTCGCCACCGAGGACGGTCGACGGCTCAATTTAGATAGGGCCAGGAAGGCGAAATCTATAGAAGATAGACTTTCCTGGGCAGTGGCTGAGGGGGGTCTCCCTAACTGTAGAACTAGCTAGGAGGGACCTTGAGCGTGAGACTAGCGCTACAAGGGATTTGTAGTTAGATCTAGGTTAAAAATAGTTCTCAACGAAGCTGTGAAATCGAACGCGACTGCGCGTGAATGAAGAAGTGCGAAGGTTTCTTGGTCGGTATATCGATTCTATCAAGTCCCCAGATGGCTGCGTGCTGTGATCGAATCGCGAGATACGTGATGCTTTTCGGGTGCACTTTCGTGGTCGTTTTGCCCGCTGTCCTGGTCTCCCGCTTCAGGAGTTTCGCAGATATGTTGCCGACTTTCCCCTCCTTGAGGCGGCTAGCTGCGAGGGTGTGATTACTGAATGCGAAGTCCATGATGCGTTGAAGCAGGTCGGCCTCAACAAGTCGCCAGGACTTGATGGTTTGTCCAACGAAATTTACTTGAGGCTGCCGCATATTTTTGTGACTATTCTGATGGATATGTTCAACCATTGGTTCGCCCAGGGAGCCATCCCAGTTAGTATTACCAAGGGCGTGTTCACATTACTGAAGAAAGGTGGCAGGCATGTTTGTGAGGGATTAGATGACTACAGGCTCATAACTCTGCTTAACACAGAGTTAAAGATTTTGGCCCGGGTCTTAGCGAATCGTTTACAGATTTTCATTAGCGATCTGATCGGCCCCGAGCAGACCTACGCTGTGAATGGAAGATCGATCCAATACAGTCTGCACTTGATTCGCGAGGTCCTAGAGGGGATAGAAGGCATGGAAGCCACGCTGATCACTTTAGATCAGTCCAAGGCCTTCGATAGGGTTGACCATCGGTATTTGGCGTCTGTTTAGGAGACTGCCGGATTCGAACCGGAGTTCTGCAGATGGATTAGCATGATGTACCACAACCCTGAGGCAGCGGTGCTGGTGAATGGAAGGCGTTCGAGGGCGTTCGCGATCGAGCGTTCGGTCTGGCAGGGCTGCACCACTGTGTCCTCTTCTCTATGTCCTCACTTTGGAGCCCCGGCTCCGTAGGCTTAGGGATGAGGAAGCAAATCCGGCCCTGCACGGTGTCCCTTTTGATGGCCTTCTTACGGCAAGGGTTTCCACGTTCGCCGATGATATCACAATCTTTGTATCCGACCGCCTGGATATAAAGGCTGTGAAGAAGGCGGTTGTCGAGTACGAACGGATAGCAGAAACCAAGGTCAACTTTGACAAAAGCTAAGGTTTGCGGCTGGATGCTTGGAGTGACGGACCCGTCTGCATCCTCAGGGTGTGGTTCGAGCCCGACCTCCACCTGGAGCGAAATTGGTCCGAAGTACAAACTAAGGTGGATGCTCAGGTGGAAACCTGGCTTTCAAGGAGATTGTCCTTAAAGGGCAGGGCGGAGGTGTGTGCAGTGTACGTCTTCCCCTTGATTCTTTACCGATTGGCTGTACTTCTTCTGCCTAAAGCACGTCGGCTGGCGTTTCAACGATACCTTTCCAGATTATTCTGGGGAGGCCGAAGGCCGATGATCCATAGACAGGTCTGCATCCAACGTACGCGCAACGGGGGTCTGGGTCTGGAGAGCCACTGGCTTGCTGAAAGACTGGCATACTTGAGCCGATCCTTAACGTGGGGACGCGGTGTGGAGACGAAAGACGAGTCGGACTTTTCTTCGCCTCCAGTCAGACCCAAAGACTGAAGGACGACGTAAGCCGATGGGCGAAACACCGTTTATCCACGAGTGCCGAGTAGCCCTTCGTAACCTTCCTGGGTCCAGTGACCTTTCACGGCCTCGGAAAGAGCTATATCGGAAGCTAGAGGTGGATTCCGCTTCGGGCCCTCTTAGCGAACGGCGCGGCTGAACGGCAGAGGTGATCTGCTCCCACTGGAACTAGGCGGAAGGATCGAGCATCTTGAACAACCCCGAGTTCTCGCTGACCTGGTGACTTGCACGGAACGCGTTGCTCTTCTCGGCTTGAACTTCAGAGCGGGCCTGGCAGACATACCTGATTGCGCTCGCCGCATCAGTAGTTTGGAAGAAACGGTTGAGCACGCCTTCTACTACTGCGAGCGATTCGCCCGTTCTGGGATCACGTCGGGGAGTGGACGGCTCGCATCGAACCCAAGCAGCTCATGCTGCTCGACGTTGGTTACATCATAGACAACGTTTTACCTCCGTTTCAGGGTGAGAAGCGTGTAGTGTTTCTCGCGATCCTAGCTGTAGCTCGAATGGGGATTTGGTCGACGCGAAAGAAGGGATTGTATGACGATGCAAACTTTTCTCATCGTGATCTGGTTTTATATTTTAGGCATCAGCTTAGGGTCAAAATCAGATGCGATAGAAAACGCTTGGATCGCATACAAAAGGTGGGTGAATGCAGCGAGCCTGGTCGTACAAAAGGAGGCAACTTTGGAGTCATCCTTCCTTCCTCTTCCTGCTCATGGCATCTATGGTACGGGTCCTTCGGGACCCCATCCCAGGTAAGTAGGCAAAGTTTTCGTTGAAACCTGGTTAGCAGTGTGTTGTGAGTCGTCGTCCTTGTCATCTAGTTGTTAGTCTCCAAGGTTTTCCTCACCCCTATTATTTTTTGCACCTTGGATCTTGGAATTTCACGTGTATAAAATCCATGTTACCTGCCATCAACTGCCTATACCGCGCCCAACCCTGTCCTATTAGATTAGGAACCCTCTCCCACTTAGGGTAGTTTTCGGTGTTTTCGGACACCGGAAAACAGTTGGTCTCCTCTTTGTAGACGGGGGGATGAAAGGGCAACCAAACGGAGAATTTTTC
The DNA here is from genome assembly GCA_963585895.1 of Sepioteuthis lessoniana. Lineage (NCBI taxonomy): Eukaryota > Metazoa > Mollusca > Cephalopoda > Myopsida > Loliginidae > Sepioteuthis > Sepioteuthis lessoniana. The sequence continues at coordinate 92,120,913 of OY757925.1, read as the reverse complement.
CTTTGTTTCGTCTTTTGTATATTTCGGGGTTTTTCTCCAATCTCCATCATATAACATTTTTGTAAATAAACCATATATTGTAAATGAAATCATTCATTCCATTCGGTGTTTTTAAGTAGGTCTTTTCACAGAGCAAATGTGGTATTTTGGTGTTTGCAGCGTGATTTGTGATGGATGACTGTCTATATATTTTACTTTTGAATGGGTCGGTGAATGCGGCTGGCTAGGTTCCCTTAGAATATATAGAAATACATGACCGCTTCCTTCCCTTCCCCCATAAAATTTTAAGGCTTCATACCTTCCTTAATGTAAATTTAAGGGAATAAACCGTTAAAGCAAAAATGTTTTCGTTATTGAGTTAACGGTCCGTTTTGAAGAAAACTTCGACTGGGCACATCAACGTAAATTGGAAAAATATGAGGATCTGCGAGAACAATGTGTCAGAAATGGCTGGATAACAAATGTATTTCCTATCGAAGTCGGATGCAGAGGTTTTATTGCCAACTCAACTTCCGTTTTCTCGGCTAATTTTGGACTTCCTCCATCAGACAAGAGGATATACGTGGAAAAGATCCAAGATAAGGCTCAAACTGCATCAGCGTGGACATGGCAATCCTATAGAGTGACGACAATCTGACAGTCTGGTGGTGTCATGAGATAGTGCTGGGGCGCTCTGGGCTAGTGGTAATGATGCTTCGACCCCGAAACCAAACCTGAACCCAGAGTCATCATCTGATGAAGGCTTTGTTAGAAGCAATGCTGTTTTACAAACATCAGTTATTGTACGAGATAGATAGATAGATAGATAGATATGTTTCTCCTTAATTTGTTTAAAAAATTACGTTTCATGACGTGACATTTTCAAATATTTTTCTGTTTTCGTTTCAAACCGCTATTTTAAATTCATAGTTCCCACCCTAAAGGTGACGAAAATACTTTCTATCTGAAATTTTCGTAATTTCATATCTTAAACAATCCTGTCGAAACGCGTCGGTGGAACTAATTAAGGTGGAGTTAATTAATTAATCTTTGTTCCATCCATTTATTTGTATTTTTCTTTCTGTTTTCTTTATACAACATAGATAGATAGATAGATAGATAGATAGATAGATAGATAGATAGATAGATAGATAGATAGATAGCAGTATATGAACAAACAGATTATTTGTTTCTAATTGCAAAAGTGGTATTCGTTAGGGTATCAGGAAATGGACTCGATGACCCAAGTTCCTATCCATGACGAGGCTGTTTGCATTTTACATAACAGTAATACCCTCAAGAAAGGTATGAATCTTACAATTCTGTCTCTATCTATAGGTAAATAGTTGGGCAGATTGGTCTCTTTAACCTTGGTATAGCATCCCATCTAAGAAAAGAAAACTCTTAATTCAAACATATTAAACTTTGCTTAAAACTGTTCTTGTGTCGCATCCTGCTCATGCGGCGGGGTGGATGGGTGATATATATATATATATATATATATATATATATATATATATATCCTGGTTGTTTCAGATTAATTGATATGTTTCGTAATCAAACCAATTGACTAATTCTAGTTTAAATTGTCTTAAATTGTTATAACTTTTCAGGTCTTGAAATGCCATTCACTAAAAACGAATATTGAACATAGAATTCTGAGTTCTATCGACACATGCTGTTAAAATTCTAAATAATTAAAATAAGAATAGATTAACTTATTTGACAACGAAATGCTAGAAATATTTCTAAAATATTCTCTACTGCTCAAACGATATCAGTTTTTTAGAAAATACACTCACACACTCACACACACACACACACATATATATATATATATATGAAGTATAGATATGTAATGCATATATCAGTTCTTTTTTTATATCGAAAAAGCAATGATGCATGCAGAAAAAAGAAAAAAAAACGGAAATGCTGCTGACTTTGCCCACTTAATAAGGCAGAAAAAATAACTTTCTTATTTATAGAGTTGGTAAGCAACATTGCATTGTGGGTATTAAACAGTCTTCACTTAGACAACTTACCTACCAACCAGCATAACAATACTTGTGACGTCTTCGTTAATTTTCCTTCATATTTTTATTCATTTATCGCAATTATATATACATATATATATATATATATATATATATATATATATATTTATCATCATCATCATCGAGTCGCGTTACGAGCATGGATTTCCCTCTCTTTTTCTCTCTCTCCATCCGTCCCTATTGTCCATTGCTCTCGGCAGGTTTTCCAAACTGCATTCTGTATTCGTGACGCAAGCTGAACTACAAGTACATTTATCTAGTCTTTAGATTTTTTCTAGGAAAATAATAATCGCAATTATTGATATTTTACAGATATTTCTAATTTTTTAAAAATCAACGGTTATTTAATTAACAATTTTCAAATTGTTTCATTTCAATTGTCTGCACAATTTTACAACTGACGGACGCAACCTTTCGAACAAAAATCTTTATCTGAAAGGTATCACTAATGAAAAATCATAAATATTAAGAATTCTTGATTGAAAAATGACTGAACCAATTTATCTATTGCGTGTATTTGCATATACACTTTTTTTTTCTTTGTAGTAATCGAAATTATTTCAGGTTTCAAGGGAAACAAGTTAAATACTGAATTATTCCTATTCATCAATTAAAACTGGTGTGAACATCCGCAAGGAGGGACAAAAATCTGAGATACCCGACCAAAGAAAAGACCACCCTCTTCCAGAAAGACCCCCTCAAAAGAACCACCCTAAACAACTACAAACCTATAATGTGCCTACCAATGATATGGAAAATACTAACGGCATAAATTAGGAAGGAGATTTACAACTCATTGATTAGCTGCAGACTCATTTACGAGGAAACAGAAAAGATTCTGCATGTGGACCAGAGGCACGGGAGAACTACTATGTATTGATTAACACATCCTCAACGAGGGTAAAATGAGACAAAAAAATCGAGCTATGGCATGGATTGACAACAAAAAGACGATATGGTTCCCTAAAGATAGATAACACACTGTCTCAAAATATACAAAATACCCGACAAAGTCATAAAGTTTATCGAGAAAACTATGGAAACCTGGAGAGTGAAATTAACAGCAGGAGGAAAAAGCTTAGTTGAGGTAAAGATCCAGAAAAATATATTCTAAGGAGATGCGCTATCACCATTACTATTTATAATAGCGATGAAACCACTCAACCACATTCTCAGGAAATGCACTGCTGGATACAAACTCAGTAAATTTCAAGAAAAGATCGACCACCTAATGTACATGGACGATATCAAACTGTTTGTCAAAAACGAAAAAGAATTGGAAATCCTAATACAAGCAGTGAGAATATACAATCAGGACAGAGGGGTGGATTTTGGCGTAGAAAAATGCGCCGTGCTATAAATGAAAAGCGGGAAACGACACATAACGGAAAGAATGGAACTACTAAAGCAAGAAAAAATCAGAACGCTCGGAGAAAAAGAAACCTACAAATATTTGGGAATAATGGAAGCTGACACCATCAAACAAGTGGAGATGAAAGAAAAAACTTTTAAAAGACTATTTCAGGAGAACGAGAAAGCTACTCGAAATCAAACAGGAACCTTGTAAAAGGGATAAATACCTGGGTTGTTCCCCTCGTAAGATACTCAGGACCATTCTTGAAGTGGACCAGAGAAGAAGTTGAACAAATGGACCAGAGAACAAGAAAATTAATGACCAGGAATAAGGTCTTACATCCCACAGATGACGTTGACAGACTATATGTGTCAAGAAAAGAAGGGGGAAGAGGACTTACCTGCATTGAAAACGTTAATGCATCGATACAACGACTCAAAGACAACACAGAAAAGCTCAGGGGAATTCTAATTACAGCCACCAGAAACAATACTGACGACATGAAGATCAATAGAACAAATATAGCAAGAAAACAAAAACGGGAAGAAAAACAACTCGATGGACGTTTTAAGCGACTAACAAGCGACATCTCACAAGAGAAAACGTGGACGTAGCGAAGAAAGGGGAGAACCGAATCTCTTCAAATAGCAGCTCAAAACAAAGCCATAAGGACCAATCATATGAAAGCAAGAATAGAAATCGTATTCATGTCCTACACATTTTTCTTCTTCTTCTTGGCTCCATTAAACCAGATAAACATCAAAAATCAAAATTGCTGTAGTTCGTTTGCATATTGTGTCTACATTGTGGTAGACTTCTTGAGTGAATTCTGATTTTTAAAAAATAGGAAACTAAAAATTAGAATTAAAAAATTCTTGTCAAAATGTTAATTGTAGAATTATCATTGTTTAGGAACTTTTCTGGTTCAAATCAATTATTTACCTCGCCATTATTTACTAATTTCTTAGAAACATATAAAACCGAAAATTATAGGTTCAAGTGTTTCTTGTAGTAATTAGTTTGTAATAGACTTAATAACTATGGTATTCAGCAACAGAAGTTATTTAGCTTAGCTAATATCCCCATCATCTTCATGTGTCTGATAGACTAAAGCTGAAATCTGCGTTTAAAACAGATTCAATCGAGACAGTAAATATGAAAGGCCGATAACTCTAGATAAATCCGATAGAAAATAATTATTACTCATTTAGTTGGTCTAGGTTTGTTTGAACGCTTTGAGTGTCCCTGTTAATCGTCATGACAACACAATTAGCCACTTTCTCTGCCAAAAATCTCATAAATATTAATGAAAACAATGAACGGAAACAAGAATAGTTACGTCAACACTGAAATTTATTTTCATGTCAATAATTTACTACGTTGACGTTTGTTAGCAAAATTCTCAGTTATTTCTGAAATAAACGAAAAGAGTCTTTAAGAAGAATGATCTTTATAGCCATTTAATTTGATCTGAGGTACAACTTTGAAGTAAGCACTCTCTCACCGTTACATGGTGGTGTTGCTTAAACACGAGAAGGGAAACAGAAATAAAGACCTGTGGGAGGGAGGAAGTGGCCACTCAGAACCAGCTTTTCTTCAGATAGTGAGAAGAAGTGAGGTGAGGAGGTACGGGACTGTACGCTTACAGGAAGTAGATCGGGGTATACATTAAATCATAATGTAACATTCCCACGTCTTACACATGGAGTTCATTGTCTTAATTGATATGGCAGTAGTTGATTAATTGATTTTAACCGCATGTCATTCCGTCTAAGGTTATTTCATGCCTTAAGGTTAAGGAATCACGTTCTTTGAAACGCTCATATATACATTTTTAAGGCAATTGCTTCTTAAGAGTTTGTTTTGAGTTATTTGTTTGTTTGTCTTTTGTTCTTGTTGTTTTGTTGTTGTTTTTTTTTGTTTAACAATTGTGTTTGTTTTGAGTTATTTGTTTGTTTGTCTTTTGTTCTTGTTGTTTTGTTGTTGTTGTTTTTGTTTAACAATTGTGTTTGTTTTGTTTTTTTGTTTTTTGTTTAAAAATTATTCGTATTCGATAGGACCGTGTGGTAAAAAGCACACAGTCCAATCGAACAGGAATCATTTTTAAACTTGTCAATTAGACACAGAAATAGGACTTTAACATTACTACCACTCCGGCTGAGAATGGGTCTAGGAGTAATAGCAGTGAAGGAGTACTCCGAGCTCTTCAAATCTCCAAAACTAGAACCAGACCATCAGATGCAGTTTAGTGCTATACCCAGGACACCCCTTTGGCGTCTCTTACCTCAAGGTTTGGGATACAGTCAGGATATTCAAAGACCCATCAATAGGGCAAGCATTACAATAGTGTCATTTTATATCGTCCCTTAAATATAATAACTGTATAGCCTCTCTTCCAGTGCGGGTGAAGTTTCTCCTTGAAAATTGAAATTTGTTGTGCTTTATCGAGCTTAGCGAGAGAAAGTGAAGATGCTGTTTTAGACAGTAAAACGCACTCCGTACTGCGTGTGAAAACCAGTGTCACCTGAAGTGGGTGGCAGTAGACATTTTGATGTGTGGTTCGCTACCGCCATCTGTGGTTGCTCAGACAACTTTTACGTTGCGTCCATTTATCCCGTTAGATATCACAACTTTGTATGATCGTTTGTCAATGCAATGATTTATAACAGCTTTCTCCTACTCGTAATCATCTTTCTTGTAAAAGCGCATTCTAACAAGGTTACCCTCATTTAACTTAAGCTGATCTTGTGTTTGACGATTGTAGCTTTCTATTTGCGTTCCAGTAGGATCTTTTCATCTCCTCTATGATTCATAAGCCTTAGTTTTGCCGATTGCAGCTCACGGGTAGCAATGAGAGAGTACGTCAATTTAGCAGTCATTCAGCGGAGTTGCTTCCTGTTTCTTGGGTAGGAGTATCTTGGAAGTTAAGCAGAGCGGATGTCTTTGTTCATTCAGGAGAGGCGTTTTGCACTCTTAACTGTAGATTTGGCCTTGCAATTTGCTGATATCAAGGACTTGCCATTGGTATATAATTAAGGAATGATTTTTTATATTAATCATTTTTCATTAATTATATCTTAGAATTCAGTTTGGTTAGGCTTTGAACTATTCGGCTCTTAGTTCAGGTGCACAGACATTGGGTACAGTTTTACGCACGCGCACAAACGATATGACAATCACAATTGTCATAATAAACCCCAGATAGGAAATAGGGCTGGAGTGTGAATGACGTCATGCCCGGAAGCGATGGTCCTGAGAATTTGAAGATTTTGAAAAAGAGTCAGTTGGGAGTTGACTAGGGACCATGCAGGCAGACAATTGAGCTGCTGCCATTGGGTCAGAGAATGGAGTTCTCTGCCATAGAGTTGAGTTTCTACTGTTGCGGCGGCGGTTAAGTTTTTCGGGTCCCGACCAGCGAAGATGAATTGAGATCTAAAACTCCACGAGATGTGCCGAACGTTTGGGAGTGTTGTTAGCATAGTATGATACGAAAGACTTTTAAGAATTGTCTCTCTCCTCGTGTTGAAGAACCGAAGTCAGAAGTTAATAATAAAACTGTTCGTATCTGAACAACAGAGAGACCGCCTGTTTGCATATGTATGTGTATTTGAATATGTATAATGTTTTTGATTGATATGGCCTATATAACACCATGAAGTGTTTCAAAATCCCATCTCTCTGAAAAGTGCCCGAATAATAATGTAAACTGATGTTGTATAGCCGCATACATATACACGAGAACATAATCAACTTGATAATGATGACTTCAATGAACGGACGAATACACTTCTTTATATAAATCTCTCACACTTTATTCTTGAAAGGATAATGTTGGTTGTGTGTGAGAGATGAGCTGGAGACAGTGGACGGACTGCAATATTGACCCAAGTTCTTCTTTGACCAATATCAGCACTTCATTCGCATCTTGGCTTGGGTTGCTCAACCGTGGGTCACTGAGGGCCGCAAAGCCCTCAGTCTGCAAGCTGATTCTTCACGCTGGCATCCTGTCTCCAACTGACTCAAACCGTCTGGGCACCTGGTTATATTATTGTCTAACACCCACCTGCTTCTGCTGTTCTTCCGCTTATTTACACAGGTGCATCTCTTGATTGACGGCTCGGTCGAGGGTCAATATATAACACTGAGAGCCAGTATTAGAGATTACGTGACATAGAATTCCGTATCTCGTAAAATGTTTCTTCGATTTGCAAATAACAATCCAATTTGCTCTATTTCCCGGAAGTTTAAAAAGTAGTCAACAGTGACCAGATAGTCAAGTTTTTTTTTAACTCAAGTACATCAACGGTAATTTTTGGACCTTTTATTTGTAGAATAAGACTAAACCATGTGAAACCTGACCCCCTCTCATACTCAGGTACGTATGCTTTTACTTGAACGGTCAGTAGGTGAACCGGGTAACGAAACTATTTCTTAGCACATCGGTTCTCTTCCTCACGACACCTGTCCAAGCCAGTCGTTCCTCACGATGCTTTCTCACTTTTACTCTAATAGTACAGCAGTATTGGAATTGTAACTAATGATAACTTTATCTTTTAATTACATAGAATTTAATTCTACTTGAAAAAAACAAATATACAAGCATAAACTTTTCACGATCAGATGTCATGTTGATGCATTTAAAGATGACAAAATGCACTGGCAGTTTATAAATATAAACAGTTATTGACAAGCCATAAAGATTTCTTATTGGTTCAATTTTAGAATGCAAGTTGTACAACCAAACAGAGCACTGAAATAAGAATTCCTTTTACGAACTTTTTATCATAAAATTTTAAAGAAGTTAAAATGTCTTTTCAGTAATTTAATTTATTTTATTCAATGTTTAATTTTAAATGCTTAATATATATGCCGGCTGTCAGCTTTATATAATCATCATCAATTTTATATATATATATATATATATATGGTGGGGGGAATAGCTCTGCGAATGATTTCAAATTTGGTATTTAGTTTTTATAGCCATTCCATATACTTGTGCTTGTCAGGGAGTCAAGCCAGGCAGTTTAGGCCTAACATGATATCTTGGGAGTATGTATATGTAATTTGCAACCATTTTTTTTCAAATGTTTTTATTTACCCTATTTTCCCTCTTTTTCAGATTGTTAAGCTGTGAAAACTGAGGAATGAATAAACATGAAATTTTTTGATCAGGTTAGGGAAAACTTTATCACAAATTCTTCAGCGAGTCGATCGAGATAACATCATGACTTGAACACGTGTTTTGAGTGGTACAAGAGGTTTAAAGATTTGGTGCAGGGAGGTGAAAGATGACTCCTAGAATAAGAGGCCTTCAACAAGCAGGACAGAGGTCAATGTGGAACAGGTAAGGCAACTGGTGCGTGGCGATCGTTGGTTGGCTATTCGAATGACCGCAGCTGGACAGGAAAAAGGAAAGTGTTCGGAAGATTACCACCGATTTAGGTATGAAGAAAGTCTTTGCAAAAATATTGCCAAATCTGTTGGATAATGATCAAAAGGAACGCCGCATGCAGGTGTGTCAGGACATCATCAAGTATCTTCAAACTGAACTGGACTTGCTTCGTAGAGTCATCATTAGGGAGGAGACGTTGATTCTTAAGTACGACCCGGTAACTAAGCGCCAGGCCGAAGAAAGCAAGACACTCAATATCAAAACCATGTTGATCACGTTCTTCAATTAGTAGGACATCTTCCGTTGCGAGTTCTTGCCATGAGGCCCGATGATCAATCAACAAGTCTACAAAGTGATTCTGCAGCATATGTTTTGCTTAGGGTGCGAGAAGAGACGAGAGTTTTGGCAGTACAAATCGTGGTTGCTTCACTCCGGCAATGTACCTACTCACAATATTCTGAGCATCCGGCAATGCTTGGCAGAGAGGAACATCGGGGTGTACTGTAACAACCTCTTTATTCACCTTTGCTCCGTGTGACCTTTTTCTTTCTCTCAAACTTAAGATCATACAGGGGAATGAAGATCTTCAAGAGGAGTTGAGATCTTTAAGAAGACTGAAACAATGGAGCTGAGTGGCATCTCAAGAGAATCTTTCCACAAGTACATAGAAACGTGACAAAGAAGACGAGGAAAATACATTAGACTTGTGGGAGGTTTTACTTTGAAGGGAAGAACATGTACTTTCTTGTTTGGAATTGAAATGAATTGTTTGTGCCACCAGTCTTATTACTTTTCAAACATATTTCGTACATCCTGAATGCGGAATATGTTCTGTAACATCGCACAGAGAAAAGTTTATATGTTTAGAAATGTTTCGTTGTCAGAAAAAATAATATACAAATCATTATCTAAAAAAAAAACAAAATCCGTCTTTGTTTTTGATACAAGCTGTTAAATATTTTGGAAAAGGATCAAAAATAATATGCAATGTTTCTTGAGTTATTTTACCACATTTGTTAGAGTCTCCAATTTGAGTATATTTTTGCACGGGTCTTGGCCTCTTATATGTTCCATACCTAATTGTAGAGGAGGTTAAGATCGCGGGAGTACGAAGGCTGTTATTGAGGGCATATTGAATCAAGAACATTTTGTCACCACCAGACAACAATGGCCCTTGGTCTGTACGTAGGAGTAGATTCTTCTTGGAAGGTTCAGTGCTCTTGTATTTATGGCTTCTGGTTTCAAAATGGTCTACTCATAGACTTATTGGTTGATTTTGAAACCTTGAGGAACAAAAACCATATCCAGCAAAGCTCATCAGGTCCACATTGCACTAAAAAGGCCGATGACGAGTATAGTCAAGCAGGGCTCGAGCCTGGTTCATGTCCGACATTCCCTTCCCCTAACCCCCACTATAATTCGACCTTCTGTTCATTTAACCTTATGTTAAGTTCTGGTGGGAAGCAGAGACGAATATCAAAACCAAGAGTGTTCAGCTATAAAAGGTTATTCCAGCCCAGAGGTTATTCACTGCAAGTGGATTTGATCTTTTTTAGACGAATTAAATGTTTGAAGAAATTGCTGATTGACTTTGGACAAAGATCCGATCGTTTTGGGAACTGAACTTTTGCTGCTTGATGATGAAGAACTTTTCTTTAGTGAATAGAATGTTTCTGTGGCTTCCATTCACGAACTGGCTTCACAACTTGCTACTTCGAACACGCCTGATTAATCAAGCATTGTCAGTTAAGTTAATCTCCGCTTCTATTTGAAAGGGCGAAGCTTGAGCTTATCTTTCACGATCGTTCGAACAGTTCTGTCTCAAACCTTGAGCTCAATAGCCATTTTTCTTATGTATCTCCAAGGATTTCGATTCACTCGGGATTTGATTTTTCTGAGCTTTGGTGTAGAAATCCTGCGCGGACGACCTGATTTCAGTCTGTTTTCAACACTTCTGGTTTCCTTGTTTTGCTTTATCATCCAACATCTGAAGAATCGACCAATTTTTTTTTTTTTTATCTTTCAGCATGTTCAAAATTTCGTGAGATGCTTTTCTAGCGAAATGTAGCTCGATTACAACAAAATTCGTTGCTCTCAAATCCATATCTCCTAAAGTATGTGGAAGTAAGAACTAAAATTTGACAAGGAGTAAGAGAAGATATATGGCAACAAAATATGTATATCAGGCACATCTACTTTATTTCTTACACGCACAACTTAAAGTTTGTTGCCGAACATATGTTGCACACCCTGTACACACACACACACACACACACACACACATGTGTATATATATATATATATATAGGGGGGAGTTTCCGTGGCGTAGTGGCTAACGTACTAGATAGTGACATCGTAGTAAGTAAGTTCGAGTTTCAATCTGTTCATTTTCCGACTAATGCCCCTTGGCAAAGATATGAACCACTTTATCCACCCATCTATGGGTTAAATAGTACCACTATTATTATTCTTTAATGATGGTTTTGGCATTAAATAACCAACAAAGCTTGACATGCTATCAAACAGATAAACCAAAGCAAACCACACACACACACACACACACACATATATATATATATATATATATATATATATGCATGTATGCATGTGAAAGTAAAGTTGGCGACCGTAGTCGAGAATGACCTGAAGGCTCCTTTTCCATAAGCTTTGAAATTAACTTCCTTAGCTTCCCCTACCAACGAGTTGTAGGGCAAGGCGCTACTCCTTTCCTTAGATTGATTCACTTTACCCTTGATCCACTTTACCCTTGATCCATACTTTATAATGTTTAGTGCTAAACAAGGTGGTATCAAGTATCATTTTTTTTTTGAGTCGATCTGATTCGATCTGGGATTGAATCCCGGTCTCGCGGGCCATTGACGAACACTCTACACACTTGACCAATTTTTATATTGAATAAAATGATTTGTATATGCTAATTAAATAGTAGAATTTTTTCAGGTTCAACTATTTAAGTCAATTCAATTAAACAAACCATGAATCGAGCGAAAAGAATAAATAGATTTCAGTAGATATTTTACCTTTTCTCACATTCTTATCAAATCTTCAAAATTCTTCAATGGACAAAACACTCGGTAAATATGACTTAATTTTCTGTATTGCTAAAATCTGTTTCAGTCGTACTGAAAATTATATTCAAAAATTTGACGTTCTACTTAGTGAGAAGTCGAACTTAAAAAGGAACGAAAAAATTTTAGGACCTTACTCAAGACTTTTTGAAATGACTGCCATATTTGTAATTTGAGGACGTTTGAAAGATTGAAATAGTAAATATAGAATTCATTTGTTTTAATGTCGAAAACTAAAAAAAAATGATTATTCTTTCTCAAAGAATCACAGTCCTCAATATTTTATCGTATATACTGATGTATAAACTATAAACTGGGGATCGGTAAGTCTGAAACAAGAAACTATAAAGTTAATATATTTTACTATTACAGAATTTTACAGTGAAATTTTTAGTATTCAAAATTCTTGTCAAATTCAAAAAAGATAAAATTTTTGATACATTTTTATAATAATTTGGTATAAAATTGAGAAATTCTCTTTTCTTTTTATTGTGCTTCTACTTATACATCTGTAGATGGAGGTTCAATTTTTTTCAACAAAATTGGTATTTAAGATTCGACTTATATACGAGCAGAAACGGATTTTAATTTTTCCCTTTTTGGAACAGGAATTTCAAAATAATTCGCAATCAATATAACTTACAATTAACCCTTTCATTTCGAAGCTTTTGGAGTTGAGGGGGGTTGTTTTATATGAATGTATGTAAAAGTCATGGGGCAGCCTTCGAGGAGTGATTGAACATATGATTTATCTTTGGTTTTTTCATGCTTTATGTGTCAGCGTTGAGCACTTTTTAAGGGTTTGAATGAGAAATAAAATTCAACTAAGACACAGATGTTCCAGTGGGAGTAAAAGAGTTAAATATTTTACAAATCTCTCGAGTAAAATTCAACCATTTTTTAATCATAGTCTTAATATTAGGAAAAGTAAATCATCGTTAATAACACACATCCAATTCCGAATTGAAAATAAAAGCCAACTTACCACCATTTTCAAATGATAGTTATGTTTCCATCTGAGGAAATCTATCTTGGTGATGATTCCTCCTTTTCCTCTGTTGTATAGTAAAGGTTCTACTTCTTCTTTCAACATCTGAATCAATTTGGCTTTGCCTCCTTCCCTGAATGCATTTACAAGCTTTCCGCCATCTTTCATATCAACTAGCCGATAAAGTGGATGACACTGGAATTCGCGATTCTGTATTTTCCATGCCGAATCGGGGTCGTTGATTCTGTTTCGTCTACCAAAAAAGTTGATCATGTTTCGTTTTGGGCAGCTAACGATAAGGACTGGTTCATATTAATCCGTGTGTTGGCTAAGGATGTTGCTAACAATTCTTTTGGCAAAGTCGGCGGTAAAACATTGGTCAATCTACATAAGAAAAAAGAAAATAATTATCATTTTAGGAATTAATCGAACTTCTATTTTCATCATTGCTGTTTTTAATTCTTTCATTCTTCGAATGTATGCTGCTTCCAAAAGTCTTTAGAATTCACTTTATGCTTTTTCTTGTTTTATAACATTTACCAATCGAAAAAGTCAAGGAATATATTGATCAAAATGTGTCAAAGGCAGATAATCTGAAGATTATTTGTTCCAAAAATGTGTCATAATAATAATACTCTATCTCAGAACTGGGACGTTTCACATAGCGTAATGTCTTGCGAGATAGTCAAGCAAACAATTAATAATGAGTTCTCTTCTCATTGGGTGACACCATACGGTTAACCTTTTGCTAAACTAAGCAAAACTTTGTCAATGACTTTATTTGTCAGAATGGTCAAACTTCGGTTTCTTGCACAACTCCCAGTGGATCCCCTTCTTAATCAGTCATATCTACTCTTGTATTCCTTTTGTGTCTGTTACATTCACTTATATGATTAACTGTTTCATTTTTGTCACCACGAAGCCTACATTTGCTATTTTCCTGTCTACTATCAATTTTTGCCTTAATATAATTAGTCTTTATGGCTTTTCTTTGTGAGATATCATTTTTGGTTCACCTTACTAAATATGTATAGCACTAAATAAACTTAAAAAAAACAAAAAATATTTTTTATAAGTTCCAGTTGATTAATTCTCAGTTGATTAAAACAAACAAGAATATTCTTGATACCCTTCAATAATATCAAATACTCATTTATAAGATAATTCCATAAGACAAACTTTTGATTATTAGCTAAAAAAATCATAATATTTCCTTAGAAATAATAAAACCAACCAGTGAACAATGATTAACAGCTGGGCATGAGGCTCTAAAACAGTGATTCTCAACGTCGGCTTTGATACCTTCTAGAGAACTTGAGAAACTTTTAAAATGGGCCTGCAGTTAACCCAAGAAAAAACTTTTGCAGCAAATGGTGTAATTTATTGCAAATCAAAAAAAGAGCAAAGATGAACATCACAGAAGAATAGGTTTAAAACACAAAACAAAGTAAAACCTGATTACCAGCCCTTGAGAAGAGCCAGAATCCTTGAAATATTTTATATATTATCACCCATAAATAAGTGACCCTGTGCCCGACTAAATCTTGTAAATAAATCATCAACCATAAATGAGTACATTCCGAACTTTTTTTTAAAATAAAAAGTTAATTTTCTTCTAAACCAGAAATACCAGAACTTTATTAATTTTCGTGGAATATTATGTAATCAAAATGGATATTATTAGGTATTATCTATTACCAAACTCTACAGCATCTAAACTTTGTAACCAAAAATACGAATATGTAATAATCCAATATGGTCACAAATTTAAAAATAAGTAAAAAGGATTTTATAAGTTTGTCAATTAGTTTAGTCAACAACTTCAGCTAGTATATATATAGATCATTAAGAAACTTCAGAATGACCTGAAAACACAAACAGAATACGTTTTGTTTAAACGTAAATATGAACAAATTTGAAGTTAATACAGGTAAAAAAAAAGAATTTTAAATGTGATGTATATCTGGTTTTTAACAAAACTTTCTTTTTAGAATAAAAATATCCGTCTTATTTCTTTGAATTATTTTCTACTTATTACATACCAATCAGTATACTCAGAAAACATTAGTTTTTACGCGTAAAAGTGATATTTATATTTTTTTGTAGCAGTTTGCAAATTATATTCAATTAAACATCATACTGACATCAGAAAGAAATGTTTTACTTACCACGTATAAATAGTGACAATTATTTTAAACTGTTCTCTCCCAAGTTCAATTTTCTCAAAGAATCTAATTAAAATTTTTAAAAACATCCATAGTTCATGGAGAAGCGTTCTAATTTGGTGTTGATATTTTGAAAGTATTTAGGCAAACCGATTGAAACATCCCGGAACAGTCGACAAATTTGAATGCTTTAACAATTACTGAATAAATGATAATGATATCTTAAATGATTAATTGCAAATATTCGGTGCCAAATGCACAGGCCAAGGACAAACGTAGTTTTAAAATCGTTATAAAGGAAAAAGCACAAAGCGAAAAATAAAATCAATTATCAGGTTTGAGGTCACACCTTGATACAAATATTCGCAAAATGACAAGAGGAAGAGTCAGAACCAACAGGGTATGCATTTTCAATTAAGTAGATATACAAAAAACCAACTTTATTACCCAGTTTGATGAACTGACAGTTTTCATAAATTTTGAATTTTTCATCGGTTTTTAGATACAGTAAGTTACAAAAGAAATTCATCTGTTAAAACAATAATCTACAATGCTTAAAAATAATGAAATCATGTAGAGTATTAAGATATTTGATTACTAAGCAACAGTAACCATTATCTCTCCAAAATAGTACCTGGAATACAATTTAGAATTCAAACAAATCGTTTTAGGAGTCCATAAAGGATGTTGATATCTTGTCAACTGTAATGGTTATTTCTCCAGCTTTAAGGATTTTGCTGTTCACAGTGGACTATTTCTCCAAACAAATAATGGAGACTATAAAACATGTATGCCATGACCAACAGATTGATTTCTTTTGTTAATAAAGTTCACAGAGAAGAAATAATTATATTTAAAGAACTACTCGGGATTCAAAATTTATATTCAAAAAGTTCATAAAGGAACTCTTCAATGATTTGGTAAGAACGTTGCACTAATAACCATAACCACTCTAGATTTTCACTGGATTGACTTTCAAATTAGTTTCAAATTTCAATCAAGAAAAACTCATTTTTTCATAAAGTTTATTTAATATATAAAATGAATTGATAGATGAAATTAGACAAATCATCGCAGTCAAAAAATTGAATGGTCTGATCGCGGTCACTGTCTTTCTTAGGGGCGTTGTGATGAAAAATTACGTGACAAGGAATCAAACTGCAGACTGAAACTGTGGACGCTTTTTTAATTGCATTTGTTAATTCTAGTACTTTTTTGCCATTTCTTTTACCATTTACCGTTTCTATATTACAATCTTTATTAAGAGTCGCCACCGAACTATTATAAACAGTAGTCGTAAATAAAAAGGCAAATCAGAAAAATATTGCTTAACACTCACCACTATAATGTACGTATCAAGGGTAAAGTGGAGCAATCCAGAGAAAAGAGTAGCGCCTTCCCCTATACCTCTGTATAGTAGCTAATTAAAAGGGAGCCTTCGGGTTGCCCTTGACAATGGTCGCCAACTTTCTTTACTATATAATTGTACTAAAGTAAAGTTGGCGACCATTGTCGAGGGCAACCCGAAGGCTCCCTTTTAATTAGCTACTATACAGAGGTATAGGGGAAGGCGCTACTCTTTTCTCTGGATTGCTCCACTTTACCCTTGATACGTACATTATAGTGGTGAGTGTTAAGCAAGGAGGTATCAAGTACCATTTTTGAGACTTTGGTATGACTCGACCTGGGATTGAACCCCGGACTCCTAGGCCACTGGCGACCATTCAACTCACTAGGCCAATGAACATTATACACAGAAAGAATAGACACAATTCGTATCTATAAAAATATAATCTGTTTCTTTTTTTCTTCTTTTTATAACGAAATATACAAAACAGTGGAGAGAAGGAGAAAGTCAGGAACATTTACGCTATACACACACAGGGGGAGATACGGAATCTTCGTTCTGCTTTCACGAGAAAAAAGGTACAGAGGCAATTCAGAACATTTACTTATCTCTGCTTCTTCTTCGTTCTTCTATTGTGAAACTCTATTTCATCACGTCTGGCATTATATCTCAAGGGATTCAATCATCTTCTCTTTGTTTTCACGAGACTCGTACATCTCAAGCTTTTCTCTACCTCTCAACCCCGAACTGGGTGGCACAAGGCCAGCACACAGAGCAGCGTTACGTCTAGTCACCGTTCTGCCGGCTCCTTCGTTGTCACTTATTCTCACTGCGTTCTCCCACGAGTCAAAAACCTTCAGTCGTTATATAATTTTCCGGACGCCCACGCAATTCTCGTGGTCCCTCTTCCTACAGCATGCCACCCACGCAATTCACATGGCATTTCTGTCGTGTTTTATTTACCTGAAGACACCTACATAACTTACGCGGCCTATTAAAGAAATTTTCTTGTCATTATTCAACATATATATATGTGTGTGTGTGTGTATGTTACGAAATTAATATTGTTCAGCGTAAAATTTCATAGTTTGGTAGATATTTTTTTAAGTGAGTATCATTTAAGATATTTATCACGTTAAATTTTTTGTTTCTTGTCCAGATTTTTTGTCCTAATCAAACAATACTGCCATGTAGTTATTTTACATTTCCAACTTTAAAAAAAACATTCTCGCCCATATGAGCACACACACACACTTATATATATATATATATATATATATATATATATATATATATACTCCATAAAAATGAGCATGCAAACAAATTCAAGTTTACTGAAATAGAAAATCTATGGTTGATTAATCAGAATTGCTAATATTCAAGTCTATAACACGGATTCTGCCTAACAAACACGTTACGACGTGCGTAGGAAAGTGATAGAGGATAGAATACAATACCAGCGGAATTTTATCGACACGGTCTTTCTTTTTTGGATACATAAAAGAAACATGAAGAAGTCGAGGATCGCAACAATTCGAAAAGTTAGTGCTGTATGTTAGGAAATCTTTTGAAACTCAAAGGACAAACAGGACTTTTTATGCGCAGATCCCAAGTGACAATCCAAAAAATATGTACTTGTTATTGTAAGGGACCCAAGTCGAGATTGGTTTTGTTTACTCTTCGTATTGACTTTATATAGTAAATACCTTTTATGAAACAAATTCAAAGGAATCTGAAGAATCTTCTTCTTTATCTTCTAAATCAGAGGTAAACAATCCATGTTTGTCCAAATATATGTTGCTATTACCAAACCCATACACTACAGGAAAGATGTGACACAAGGTCAATTTTTAAATAGTTTGACTTCACCATTTTCCTTCTCGTAGATTAGTTTCTTAACTAAGGATAAAGATCCCAGTCTTCCCTTCAATTTATCAATAAACAAGGGGATTAATACATTCATGCCTTTCCCAAAAGTATTAGGGCGAATTGAAACGAAACCAGCTTCGTCTAGAATTTGAACTCGGTGTGCTGATTCCATTTCCAACGACGATAACCGTTACGCTAAGTGCGCCTCCTGTCTTAAAATATGATGCAGTGAATACAGAATCTTTGGTTGTTACTTTATTGGTTCCAACCAGTATAAGGCGCCTTGTGTGGTGTTAGGAGCCCACTTCTCACAGGACGCCACATATTTCTTGCCTTGTACCAAACTATGTTTTGTAAATGACCATTCTGTAACCATTGTTTAAGACAGCTAACCTGTGTTTGGTAAGTCCTGCTTCGACAAATCCACATCGGCACTATCAACAACAAAAAAGTAATGGTGACTACTTTTTATGACAGCCAAAGTTTTCAGAAAATCTCTAAGCAGATTTGTCATCGCCTTTCGACAATTCTTAAAAAATTGTTTTTATGTCGGCCACTTAAACCCTCCTAAACCGGCCCACCTGAAAGTTTTACTTTTTCTCAATCGATTCCTCTCCTCTTTGTTATCTCTGGGATATGATACAAGAATGTTCTTCGGGGTTACTTTCATCTTTTTAAAGTCAATGATCACTGCCAAGAAATTCAGTACAAAGAACCCATGAATTCTTTAGTAGTATTAATGAATACCTAGCAACAGTTTTTTTATGTCAGCAACTGTTTATATCCTGTCTAAAGAGAGAAATGACATAAAGAAAAATTAGACAACAAAAGCGTTTGAAATATTTGTGATAAATGATGGCGAAGATAATAATAGCCAAGCTGAAAAGTGCACACTGAGCAATCTACTTGTATATAAAACAACGCACACACACACACATACATACACACACACACACACACACATATATATATATATATATATATATATACGAGAAAAGGATGTTTCACTAAAAGAGTGATTTTTTTTATATAACTTTGAAGAAGCTACATGACAATTTAATTTTCGATTATTGTCTTATTTTTCTCATTCTTTAGAAATTCAAATATCGCATATCGCAGTGCATAATTTGATTTCGTGTATTGGTCGACCCTTGATTTATAATCACTAAATAATCAATTTATAGAATTAATTTTTGAAGCCAAGTATTGATTCTTGTTCTTTCAATTAAATCTGAATTTTAAGCTAATAAAATTACTCATAAAATTGTGTTGATATTTCAATGGAGACTTTCTTTTCCTCAACCTTTCATCATTCCTTAAGGTTTCATATCAGCACAATTTAATGGCTTTAAGTGATAATCAAGTGACAGCAAGTCTTCTGAATACTTCAGCACTTTCCTTAGTATCCTTGTATATATTCGTTTCTTTTTCCCATTTTTGCCACATCTTTGCGAATCCCTTCGAGTCTGTTTCAAGTGGTTTTCATATTCCTTTTTTTCGGTTCTCTTGCAAGGACTATTCCATAGTTTTACTCTGTTGTCTATTGGAAAAGCCACAGCCAATTTCTGGTTGATTTTCGCTTCCATTTCTCTTTATCCATATCTCTATACAAATAGCATTGATTTCGATAA
Source organism: Sepioteuthis lessoniana (assembly GCA_963585895.1). Classification (NCBI taxonomy): domain Eukaryota; kingdom Metazoa; phylum Mollusca; class Cephalopoda; order Myopsida; family Loliginidae; genus Sepioteuthis; species Sepioteuthis lessoniana. The sequence goes on along the minus strand of OY757925.1, from coordinate 92,101,044 downwards.
TTAAATCCTTGTTAGCATAATTTCCAATGGATTACCTTTTACACTTCTGTCTATTTTTGTATTCTGTCCAAACCAACTTGCAGTATTCGGTTATTTTATGATTGACAATCTCATCTCTTCATTGTCGGGATTTACTCTTTGCTATATCCTGTCTATTCTTCTCTTTATATACTGTGGTTCTAATAAAACTATTCTAGATCGTTATGGGATTCATTTTCTCTCTTTAAATCTCCTCTTCATTTTTTTCTGCAGTTCCTTGTGTATTCCAGCAGAGATGACAAAATCTTCAGTCTTTATATTTTGTCATCCACTTCCAAACTCCGAAGATCTCTTGTCCAAATCAAGAAAAGTCTGGTATATTTCACAATAAAAACTGTCTAACCTTCGCAGAGTTTATTTTCGAATATTTTCTTTGATTTTTTATGCATTTAATCAATCATCTTGTTCTACTAAATTAAATCCACTTTCAGTATTCCTAGATATTTGTCATTTTCTTCATTGTTGAGCCTCCCGATAATTTCTTGATTGGGTAATTTAATGATTCTGCCATTTTTTTAAAAATGATAAATAACATTCTTTCATTATTGAATCATAATGGAATTTTATTTATCAAATTTATCATAACACAAATTCTCCGTGGCTTCTGTGGGAATCAACTTGGAATTTTTTTTAACTCTGAACTGTAAAAAATAGATAACAAGCCAAAAGCAACTTTTCTTTTTTCTTTAAGTCCAAATTATTTTTCATTATTTTTTTCTCTCGTCATAGTAAACTGAAAGGTTCTCATTAAACGACTATTAACATGATTTATAAAACGTTGCTAATGATTTATATAACGTTGCTAATGATTCATATAACGTTGCTATTTATATAACGTTGTTAAGTTACATACCGCATTAAAAAGGGACGAAAATATTTAATTTAACGTTTACATTATTCTTATAAAATATCAAAAACTATGTTGCTTTGCATTTTCTTGTTGACTTTCAATTTTGTCCCGAGTAAATTGTAGCTTTTTATTTTCCAAGTTTAAAATAACAGAAAATTCCTTCAAACTACGAGATATGGCCAGTGCAGAAATACTTCGTAATAAATTAGACTTCCCTGATCAGTTTAAAGCTAAAATATTCCAGATGTCTAAAGGGCTGTTGTACCCTTATCTTTCCAATGGCTTTAAAACACTCATTTAAGGAAAGGGAGTTCAAAAAGTTTGACCGGGGAGCCTATAAGTAACAAACCAGAAAACAAACCAAGAAAATAATGGTCAATTATTCATAGTATTTATTATTATTTACTCATTGTGAGTTTTTCGCATCAGCGTTAGCCGATGGTCTTTCTCCAGGACTATTCACAATATTCTGGTCAATCTCAATAATGCAGTGGTTTGGATGGTCTCCACTCGTTCTCTTATTTCTAAGTCCTCCAGTCCCTTCCCTAATCCTTCGGTGACTGTACCAAGAGCACTAACTACAATTGGTATAATTGTTACACTCATGTTCCACAGTTTGTTTTTTAAATTCCCTATCAAAGGTCGAGGTACTTATCAATCTTTTCACTTTCTTTCAATTTTACTCTATGGTCAGCCGGAGCAGCAAAGTCCACAATTCGGCAAGTTCTCTTTTTTGCTTTGTTATTATTATTATAAAGTATGGTCGTCTGGCCGAGATTAGGTGATCCGTTCGTATGTCAAAATCCCAAGGGAGTCTGTGAGTCTCATTCTCTTGGACAGGTTCTGGGTTGTGCATTTTCTGAGTTTGTAGTAGAGTGGCATCATCATAGTGTAAGTACAGTTTCAATATCAAAAACGGTTCAATTTCAAACAATTCAATTTAGCATATACACACAGTTTAAATGTAAGTACAGTTTAATTGTCACGATATTCAGTTTAGTCCAGCAGTTCTAATTCAGCTAATTCAGTTTAGTATAAGTACAGATTTTGTTTACACACCGTTAAATGTCAAAACAGTTTTATGTTAAACAATTCAGTTTAGTGTAAAAACAGTTTCAATGTCAAAAAACAGTTCTATTTCAAATAATTCTCTTTAGCATAAGCACGTAATTTAAATCTAAGTACGGTTTACTGTTATATGATTACGGAATGACTTTTTTTATATTAATCATTTTTCGTTAATTATATTTTATCATTCGGTTTGGTTGGGCTTTGAACTATTCGGCTTTGTGCAGGTGCAGGTGCCCACACACATTGAGTACAGTTCACGCTCGTGCGCAGAGGATATGACAATCACAAATGTCATAATAAAAAACCCAGATAGGAAATGAGACTGGGTTGTGAATGACGTCATGCCCGGAAGCGATGGGCTGAGAATTTAGTGATTTCGGAAAAGCAATTAGTTGAGATTTGACTCTGGACCGGGCCAGTCCAGCTGTGGGCGATGTAGGAACAGTCAGCATTGTAAAAATTGTGTCTTTCTCTCTCCTCGTGTTGAAAAACTGAAGTCGAGAAGTAAATAAACGTTTCGTACCTGAACAACGGAGAGTTGCCAGTGTTTCGGTATTTCAGCATGCATCTGGCTATATTACATTACTTGTCAAAAACATTTCTATTTCAAGCTATTCAGTTTAGTCAAACAGATCAGTTTAGCATAAGTATGCCGTTAGTCTATTTAACCCATAGATATGGCCCTATCAGGAGCTACCACGCCGGACCAGAGTGGACCTTGGGGCAATGGCAATGAAGGGGTGCTCTGCATTCCCCAAAGCCCCGGCATTACTGGGACCTAACCATCAGATTATTTAGTATCATATCCAGGACACTCGTTAGGGGGTCTTACCCCTCTACAGAGGTGCAGTCTATGTATTCTATATAGCCCCAGCCGACTGGGCAATTCCCTTGTAGTGCCGTAAGTATTCTCCACATCAGTAGGCACGTTATGAGTCTGTAGCTGCTTGAGGCCGTTCCTTTGAGTTAGCTGATGCTTTTTCTCCTCAAATCTCCAGGACTCTTCTTAATATTTAAGCCGATCTTAATGATTCAGTAGTCTGGATAATCCCCACTTGTCCTCTCATTTCCAAATCCTCCAGTCCCTTTACCAAGCCTTTGAGGATTGTTCTGAGCGCACCAGTTACAATTAGCATCACCGTCACATACTTGTTCAATAGTTTTTTAAAGTTCTCGAGCAAGGTGTAGGTACTCGTCTCTCTTTTCGCTTTCTTTTATTTTTACTGTGTGGTCGACCGGGATGGTAAAGTCCACAATTCGGCAGGTTTTCATTTTTTTTTATTTTTTTTTTCTATTTTTTTTTCTTTTTTCTTTTTTTTTTTTTTTCTTTTTCGTTGACTATCACTCAGTCTTGTTGTCTGGTCAAGATTTGATGATCTGTTTGTATCGTAAAATCCCACAGAACTTTATGCGTCTCATTCTCCTAGACAGAATCTGGGTTTTACATATACAATTTGTTCGTATGGTCAAATTTCAATTTCTTGCACAATTCCCAATGGATCACCTTACCCACCCAGTCTTGTCTCGACTTATACTCTTTTTACACAAATTTACTGTATTCGCTTTTGTGATTGATTATTTCGTCTCTGTCATAACCTACATTTGCTATTTTGTTACGTCTTATCTATTTTTGCTTAAACATAGTTGGTTTTATGGTTTTGTGCTGCTATTAATAGAAATTCAGTTTCTCTCTAACGGTTTCCTTTTTAGCTTTGTCCAAGTCTTCTCGTACGATATTTCACTTGTTTGCCGCTTGAAATATCCAATACAGTTGTCTTTCTTTCCATTTTCGTTTCCTAGTTATTGTTGTTCTCTTGATCCTCGTGCTGTTTGTGGTTTTCCTGGTCGTTATAATTAGTCTTTCTTTGCTCTTTTTTATGTAGTCTTTGAGTCGTCGTATCGATGCTTTGATGCTATCTTGAATGCTGGCGAATCCTCTTCCTCCTTTTCTTGACATATATAGTCTGTCTATGCCATCTCTGGGAAGTTGGGCCTTATTCATCGTCATTAGTTTTCTTGTTCTCTGGTCCATTTGTCGAAGTTCTTCCTTCGTCCTCTTCAAGAATGGTCCCGAATATTTTACAAGGAGGACAGCTCAGGTGTTTATTTCTTTAATGAGATTCCTCTAATAAAGTTTGGGTTCGAGTAGTTTTCTCGTTCTCCTGAGATACTCTTTTTTAATCTTTTCTTTCATCTCCACTTGTTTGTATTATTATGCAAGCCTTTCGATAGCTTTTTTAGTTCTATGGTAAGGTCTAAGTGTTTGTCTATTTTTCGCTTTCTTTTACTTTCATTCTATAGTCCACCGGAAGGACAAAAATTCGCCAGACGCAAATTCTTTTTTTAATTCTATTTCAAATCCACACAGTGTCTAGTCTTCTGAAGAGAATTAGGTGATCCTTTTGTATGTCAAAATCCCAGAGCATTTTATGAATCTCGTTTTCTCGGGCGGATTCTGATTTATGAATATATCATTTGGTTGTATGATCAATTTCAATCTCTTGCACAATTCCCAGGAGATCACCTTTCATACCCTATCGTGCCTAATCTTGTATTCTTTTTGTGCTAGTTTGCTTCATTCGCTTACTATGTTTCGTCATTAGTTGTCTTGTTCTCGGAACCATTTGTTGAAGTTCTTCTCGAGTCCATTTTAAGAATGGCCTCGAGTATCTTAGAAGGCTGACTGCCCAGGTGTTTATTCCTTTGATGAGATTTCTACTACTGAGCCTGGTTTCATCGAGCTTTCTCGTTCTTCTGGGGTAGTTTCTTTTTCTTTCTTCCTTTATCTCTACTTGTTTGATGGAATCTGCCTCCAATATTCCCAAATACTTGTAGTTTTCCTTCTCTTCAAATGTTCCCATGCTTTCGTAATATCATTGTTCAATTCCTTCCGCTGATTCTCTTTCCCCTTTTTTCAATGCCAAATTCCATTCCTATATCCTAGTTGTAAATTCTTATTGTTTATATCAGGGTCACCAGTCCTTTTTCATTTTATGCAAACACTTTGATATCACCTATATACATAAGGTGATAAATCTTTTCTTGTGATTTTGTAGTTCCCTGTGCATTTTCTAAGTACGTACTTGAATGGCATCAGTTATATAACGAATAGTTTTGGTAAAAGGGAGTCTCCCTGGAATATGCATCTTTGGATTTTTACCTCTGTGTTTGTTCTCCTGCTGTCAATTCAATCCTTTAGTTTTCCATGGAATTCGAGATGAAGTTTATGATTTTTTCGGAAATTTTGTACATTTTCAGACACTCTATTCTACAAATTTACAGGACCCTATCATAGCCCTTTTTGTAGTCAACCCATGCCATGGTTGCATTTTTCTGTCTTATTTTGTCTTCTTTGAGGATGTGCTGGTCTATACATAGTGGGTCATTTGTTCTTCTTGCTCCCCTGCAGCATTCTTTTTGTTCTCCCGGAAAAAAGTCCGCGGCTTATGTGTGAGTAATTGATTTATTCTCTTATCTGTGCGGTCAAGATTTGCATCATCAGTAAACACGTTATTGGTCTATAGTTGCTGGAGAGGGGTCCTCTTTTACAGGTCCTTCTGGATCAGAGTAATTCTCATCCTTTCGGGTACACTTGCTTCTTGAAAGTATTTATTCTATCTATCGTGGATGGACGTGAATTTTTAGAACTAGAATCCATGGACGCTATCGTGTCCTGTTTTTTTTTTTTTTTTTTTCTAATTTGCTATTTTCTTGAGAGTGTTACCTCTGAACGAGTCCTGGTGTATGTTCGCTTCGAGGTCTTCTTCAAGTTCTTCCAATTTTTTTCATGTTATTCCCCCATTAAGCATTTCTGTAATTCTATTTCTATTTCCATATTTTACTCCAAAATTGTTTTGTTTCTTTGGCATCCAATGGTTGATTTGTTCTTGTGCCATCTCCACCAAAACTTGTTGGTAGAATATTCCTCTATTTTGTTTGTATGGCTTGACCCTATCCTGACATCTTTTAAGTCTCCTTTCTTTCGCCAGTATCTTTTAGTTTATTTCTTCGATTTGTGTTGTCAAGCTTGTTTGCAAGAAGAGGAGTTCTAGTGGCGTTATGGCTAACGTGCTGCTCTGCGGTCTCGAAGTGAGTGAGTTCGAACTCCACTCGCGTAATTACGTTCACTTTTGCACTAATATACATGTGAAAGGTATTGAACTACCTTATCCCCTCCCAGCTATTTGTTAAATAGTATCACTGCCCTTCCTCGACAAGGATGGCTTTGGCATCACATAATCCACGTAAGTTGAGATGCCATTAACCAAAGAAATCAAATAGACTTGTTTGCGGTTATATTTTGGGGATCTTTTCGTTTTGTTATTATCATTATTATTTACTCCTTTTTGAGTTTTTCACACCAGCATTAGCCGATGGTTTCTCATTGGAGTTTGAGTGATAGCAAGTCTCCTCAAGTCCCCAGGACTCTCATCAGTATTCTGCCCGATCTCAATAATACTATCGTTTGGATGATCTCCACTTGTCCTCTTATTTCCATGTCATCCAATCCTTGTACCAATCCTTCGGTGACTGTACAAATAGCACCAATTACAATTTGTATCACCGTCACTTTCATGTTCTATAGCTTTTCAATTCCTTGGCAAGGTCCTGGTACTAATTTTTCTTTTCGCTTTCTTTCAATTTTACTCTGTGGTCAACCGAAACAGCAAAATCCACAATTCAGCAAATTATTTTGCTGAGTATTACTAGGTCTGGTCGCCTGGCCTAGATTAGGTGATCCGTTTGTATCTCAAAATCCCAGAGTAGTTTGCGTGTCTCATTCTCCAGGAAAGATTCTGGGTTTTGCATATACCATTATACCATATGGTCATATTTCAATTTCTGGCACAATTCCCAATAAATCACTTTCCCCACCCAGTTGTTTCTATTCTTATACTCTTTCTGCTCTTATTATTATTTGCTGCATTCGCTTATTATGAGATTGATTGTTTCGTCTCTATCGCCACATGATCTACATCTGCTGTTTTGTTGTCTTATCCATTCTTACTTTGATATTATTGCTCCTTATGGCGTTGTTTTGAGTTGCTATTTGAAGAGATTCAGTTTCTTTCTTTAGGTTTCCCTTTTTTTTTTTAGCTACCCCTCCACGTCTTCTCGTAAGAAATGTTGCTTATTATTTATGTTGTTACTATTTACTGAGGTTCAAAACTTCAAAATGGCATTTAATTGCGGATTAATCCTAAAAAAAAGAGCTTTTTTTCACATACGTCTTGTCATAAAAATTACCGTAAGAAAAAATAACCACAAAGAATGCTGAAAATCAGGGGTAAATTGGTAAGAAAAAAGAAAAGTGGACAAACTGGAATCAATACTGAGTTGAACTTATTAATGATTCCAGTTTGCCCTCGCCTGGCGGCCTTTCACTGAAGTTTGAGTGACAGCAAATTTCTACTGGTCTTCAAGACTCTTCCGAATATTCTATCTCGTCTCAACAATGCTGCAGCCTGATTGGTTTCGATTCTTCCTCTGTACTCCGATTCCTCCAATCGCCTTTCCAATCTTTTGGAGACCGTTCCAAACGTCACCTTAATTTCCACGGCTTTTTCAGCTCTCTGATCCAATGTTATTATTATTATTATTATTTACTCCTTGAGAGTTTTTCACATCAGCGTTAGCTAATGGTCTTTCTCTGGAGTTTAAGTGACAGCAAATCTCCTCAAGTCTCCAGGACTCTTCTCAGTATTCTGGCCATTCCCAACAATACTATAGTTTGGATGGTCTCCACTCGTCCGCCAACTTCCAAGTCCCCAGTTCCTTTAATAGTACTTTAGTTACTGTACCGAATGCACCAATCACGATTGATGTAATCGTCACCTTCATGTTCCATAGTTTTTTTCAACTTCCTAGCAAGGTCGAGGGAGGTACTTATCCTTCTTTTCACTTTCTTTTCGTTTTATTCTGTGGTCAGCCGGGACAGCAAAGACAACAATTTTGAAAGTTCTTTTATTATTATTATTATTATTTTCACTCATCGCAAGTTTTTCACATACGTTTTAAACTTTTAAACAGAACGACAGCAAATCCTCTCAGGTCTCCAGGACTGTAAAATATTCTAATATTCTTGCAGATCTTTACAGTGCTGTGGTCTAGATGGTCTCAATTTTTCTTCTGACCTCAAATTATTATAAATATTATCATTATTATTATTAGTAGTAGTAGTTGTAGTAGTAGTAGTAGTAGGCGTCCTTCGAGTGCATCTTATTAAGTTATCATCATCTCTCTCTCTCTCTCTCTCTCTCTCTCTCTCTCTCATCAAGTCGTTCTGATATCACGGAATCTCTCTCTCTCTCTCTCTCTCTCTCTCTCTCTCTCTCTCTCTCTCTCTCTCTATCATCAAGTCGTTCTGATATCACGGAATCTCTCTCTCTCTCTCTCTCTCTCTCTCTCATCAAGTCGTTCTGATATCACGGAATCTCTCTCTCTCTTTCTCTCTCTCTCTCTCTCTCTCATCAAGTCGTTCTGATATCACGGAATCTCTCTCTCTCTCTCATCAAGTCGTTCTGATATCACGGAATCTCTCTCTCTCTCTCTCTCTCTCTCTCATCAAGTCGTTCTGATATCACGGAATCTCTCTCTCTCTCTCTCTCTCTATCATCAAGTCGTTCTGATATCACAGAATCTCTCTCTCTCTCTCTCATCAAGTCGTTCTGATACCACGGAATCTCTCTCTCTCTCTCTCTCTCTCTCTCTCTCATCAAGTCGTTCTGATATCACGGAATCTCTCTCTCTCTCTCTCTCTCTCTC